>BQNB010037906.1:0-26474 GCA_026074375.1 Tanacetum coccineum | reverse complement strand
ATATCACGTAGGAAAATGAACGATTATATAATTCATACGTTGAATTATATAATAAATACAAACATTTAAAAGAATAATTCGAAGTATATAATACTTTACAAGTATTATATAAAGAATGGGATAAAAATAATTAAACAAAATAATTCGACACGTCTTGGGAAATCACCACTTAAATAAATAAAAGTTATTGTATAAAAGTAAACGTACGTTTTAAGGTTACGAATTAAGTAAAAGATGTTTCTAAAGTTTTTTACAGAAAGTTATGACTTTATTTTCTAGTTGGAAGTTATAAAATAATATTTTATAAGCTAATATTTCGTTATGGGTTTTAGCTAATTAGTTGACTCGTTTGTAAAAATATAGATTCCGTTCATTTATCGGGTTATTGTATAATTATAGATTAATAATCTAAATACTCGATATCTCGTTCTTTTATCAGTTTAATAAGAAAATAGAAGTTTTAGTGAAGATTACTAAGTATAGAAATTTATAAATATTTCGACATGACCTATTCGTTTAAACAACGTTTCCCATTTTTATAAAATTCAATGTTTTCCCTTTTTCCAACCAATCCATGTTGCAAAATATACGCGGGTTTTAATATGTATATAAACGAGATCAAATAATTAATAATTAAGTGGAACCAACCACATCCTATGTGTTGTTAAACGCGAACCAAACGGCCTCGAAAGCTATTAAACGCAGATCCAAACACTCCTAAAGGTTGCAAAACACAAAATGAAAATAAATATATAATGTATTTATTTAACCATTTACCACCATTAGATCCAGTTTATATTTATAAAATCTTTCGTTACGTTTATTAACCGATTATACCATCAAATGCGCCCTAAAGGTTGTCGCTAAAACCAAACGCACCCTTGGCTGTGAAACTGTTAACCCAAACGCACCCTTACGGGCTGCTGTTAAACTCATAACCAAACACGCCCATAAAGCTGTTAAACCCGAATCCAAACACACCCTTCGAGGCTGTTTTACCACAAACCAAACTCACCCTTTATGGGTCGTTAAACCCAAAACCAAATGCACCCTGCTGGTGTTTATCACCGAAACCAAACGCACCCTGCTGGTGGTTTAGTCACGATGGTGTGGAGATGATGTGGTGGTTGCGGTGGTCGTTGTGGTGGTGGCGTCGCGGCTGTGGAGCTTTTTAAAAATTGAATAACCTAAGGTTAATTACTCCTTAAAGATTATTCTTCCAATATAGTAGGCCGTGTAATTTCTAGACTACTATATTTCTATCTTCGGGTTTTAGGCAAAGTTACTAATCCTAATAGTTAAAGGGTAACTTATGAAAAAACCTAAACCTAAAAATATCTATATAATAAAAATTCTGATTATATAGAAATAATGAAAAGTGGAGGGGTGGTTTTTGTAAAACCTCTTAGGGTTAATATACCCTAGTGTTGTGTGTCCCCTTTTGTTTATCTGTCCGCCTCTTTTCGTCTGTATGTGGAGTTCGTCTCCTTTGTGAGGCGTTCGTCTCTCTTCTTTGTGGTGTGTAACCACGATTGGGATGGCGATTGTTAATCACTTTTCTCCTTCTTCTTGTGTTCGTAACCATGGGCTCCCTGATTTGTTCGTGCGAAAACTAGGGTTTCGCAAATTGGGGATCTTGCTAAAAACCGCCGTTAATATGGGGTTTTTCTTTGGATAACCGTGAATCAACTGGTGATTCACTCGGATTCGAATATCGATTCTTCAAAGAGGTGTGTTTGTTCCTTCTTGATGTTTTGATTTCTGTCCGTTTTTGTGATGACTTTCGTTATCCAAGTGTGGTTTATAATTCTGTTTCGAATCTGAAAAAAGTGCATAACCCTTTTGATTTTTCGGGCTTATAATTTTCGGATTATTATTTTGATAAGTTTGCAGGGATGAAGCCCTTTTTTTTCGAAGATTTGTTTTAAACACAAAGATGATTTTTTGATTTGTGTTTCCTTGATTTGCAAACTGTTTTCTGGAAAGATTTTGGTGCGGTTGTTCTTTGATTCGAAACTGGAACACAAAAATGGTATATGATGAATCTTGGTATATGATGAATCCTGCTCTGATACCAATTGTTGGCCCATTTCTATGGATCTTTAATCATCAATATACCATAAACAAGAAAAATCTGAATTTTCTATTAATCATTCATCATTGTCATCATACAGAAACGTTTACAAATCTGTTCCTATTTATATTACATGAAACAGTGTGTCTAAAAGTTGTGTCGGTTAGATTTAACCGTTGTAACCCTTCGAAAATAACTGTAAATAAGTTATTTAACTGTTTTTTGTAACCGTCGGGTTTGGCCTGCGGGTTTGTCTAGCGGGTTGTGATTACCCGGATTGGGTTTCGGCCCAATACACAACAACCCCACCGACACCCCTTATACTAGCAACCATGTTATTGGGACGAAGTAGTACTACCGAGACCTAATTGACCTAACGACCAACTAGGTTTATGCAACCAACACACGAGCAGCAATCCCAAATAACCAACGAAGGATAAAAAAAGAAGATTTAAGGATTAACACTCTTAAATCTGAATTATAAAAATCTAAAAAAAATCAAATCCCTAAAACGAATGGAGGAACCCTAAATACAATTGAGGGATTAATCAAGTAAGTAATTAACCACAAGGTTGATCACGAACAATGATTAATCAACAAAAAATGATTTAGAATTATAGTTAGACAATTATAGGAACAATTACGGATTAGTTTAATGTTCTGGTTTTCTAAAAAAATCGTCATCTTAAGAAAGAAATGAGGGCTTTTTACATAGAATAAGCTACATGTTCAATGCAACTGCTATTAAGTGTAATAAACACTCATAACTCCGGACTATATCCTCAGAGAAGAGTTAGACGTCACTTAAAAAGGGTACACAACCTTTTAGCAAAATGCTACAACAGTAGCACATTGTTGCTTAAATGAACAACTAGCATCACACACACCCAGTCTGGCTTTAGATTTTGTAGTCGAGATGGTGGCATAAGAGATGTATTTGATGTATTTCAAAACCCTAATTAAAGATCAGAAAATCGACTTGCCAATGTGATTATGATGCATTAAATTATTCTATTGATCAACCACGTAAATTCTTGCAGTGTTTGTATTCGATATGCATAATGTAGTTATGATGTGTTGCTTTTGTGTGAGTTCACCGAACATGCAATGTGCCATGGTGGTACACCTTTAAAACATATAGTGTTTCTCTGAGCTAGTTACTCTTATATACAATTCACAAATGGTCGGTGGCACTATAGCAGCTACAGTGCTACAGTACCGGCCCAAAAAATTAGCCCAAAATCCGACCCAAAGTAAAAAAAAAAAAAATTTACAAAACGGACCCTCAACTTTTAATTGTTTACGACTTTTTTACATAAACTTTTTAAAAAAAAAAAAGGCCCCTCAAGTTTCTTTTATTCGCCCCCGCTGCAACGCGCTGGTTAAATTCCAACTCGTTATACTATAGAGCTCGTTTCTCTAGATAAAAAAAATACTTAAAACTACAAAAAAAGTTGTCATCTAGTGACACATAGAAAAAGTGTCACTAAAAGCAAAAATGTCACTAAAAGTACAAAAACGTGTCACTAAAACTTTTATGTGCTTCTCCACATTTGAAAAAAGCGTAGGTAAAAGTTCAGTAAGTAAAAGTTTATTTATATTGACACAAAAAATGTGTGAGTTTTTGCCTTTTGTGACACATTTTGCTTATAAAATGGGGTTAAGTCCATTAAATAGAAACGTACTTTTCAAAATTTACACATCTAGTAAACACACTTGTTTTATTACTAATATAACCATCAAAACTTTTGAATCTGTTCCAATATTAGAAATTTTGTCACTTTTTTTCACTGGTTACCGGTTCAGCAGGTAAACATCATTCCACGTCATTTTTTTAACTTTTTGCTCATGTGTCCAGTTTATGTAACAAGTATAGTCAAACTTTATCAAAGCAAACGACTAATATACCCTTTATCTTGAATCTCATTCTATCAAGTATCACCTACCACCTTTCACTCTCATTGTACCAGATAAAATGAAAAAGTAAGCCATCGAAAAAGAACAAAAATCACCCGCTAATCAAAAACATGTCCTCCTTTTTGCCCATACGAGATGTGGATGACGCAAGAGTAAAATAAAAAAAGGAACAAGAAACAAAACTCCAATCTCTTAATGAAAGAAATTAAAGAAAATGTTGGATCGTTTTCTGAATAGATCTTAACCTTTAGCTTGTAAAGGGTTTGTTCCTTTAGATAATTCTAAAGCAACAATAATGTAACACTGATTTGAACAATATTGATTATGGGGAAACTAATCAATAATGCTAAGAAGAACAGTATTAAGAATCACAAAAGAACTTTATATTATAACTTGAATCTGCCTAGGTTACAGATTACAAAAACTATGATTACTAATCGATCTCTATTGATATGTGTAGAACTATATCTACTAACTATGCCAGGGTTCCTTTTATATACTAAGGAAACCTTAATGGGCTTTACAAAACGCGTTAAGAGATAATGCATATCTATTCCTAATTTATCTCATGCATATCTCATAAGCAGTACTAATACAATATACTAGCAGTACTAATACTAACTAACAATACTAACTATTACTGGCAGTACTAACATTGTACTGCAGTACTAACTACAAAGCTAGCAGTACTAAAGACTTAGACTTATTTCTTCAATCTTCATTAACAAACAGTCATTAAAGTCCTTCACTAGCATTATAATCCTGACCAGCATTATTAACTTGTAGAAGCTTCAGAATCCCAACAATCCTCCCCTAAACTTGTGATTTACTCTCAAATCTCAAGTTTCTTCTAGATTAGATCTTCAATTCCTCTTTTGCTGAGGATTCTTCCAAACACACTTTTATTGTTCTTTAATCTGAGTCTTGATAAACTTTAGCAACTCAAATGCCATAGAACTTTCTGCTTCAGCTTTTAATTTCCAGTTAAGCATCTTCTGAAGTGTTTCCTCATTGGTGAATTGATACTTTTTTCTCAACAACAAAAAAATGAATAGTCATCAAAGTACCATCAACCATCAGTGTGTGTACTCCACAAGTTTCATACAGCTTCCAACTGATTATTTTCCACTGGTTTTGATTCTTCCAGATGTCATCATCTTGCTCAGGATCTACTAGTATCTTCATATCAATAGGGTTTGATGGGGGGAGAATGTTGATACGATCTACCACCATAACATTCAATTGTACCCATTTGGAGTGTTATCTTGAAAATCCTTTCCATTACAATCTGTGTAAAACCACTAATCATGTCCTACAAACTTTTTTCAGCATACACTCAGAACGCGAGTTTTTATGAGTAACTAGTATTCCTTTCAGCTCTTATATCTTGTAAACATGCATATTTCCTAAGGACTTGAGATTCCAATCAACTATAGGAAACTTAGTATGCAAGATTTCAGGATCTACAAATTCTTCCTCATCTGGAACTACTATCAACCACATTCTTAATTCATCTTTTTCTCCTCAGAAACTTTGTTATCTTTCTCTTTACTTCTGTCTCTTGAGCTGTACTTGACCTTGTTTGTCACTTGCTCTCTTCTAGCAAGTGTTTCTTCTAATTCCAACAGCTTTCTTTTCAATCAAACTCTGGCTCAGGATTCACATCTTCTCTCAACCTTCTCTTCTTCTACTATTTTTGAAGTTTCTCTTTCACTTGGTTTAGAAGAATCTTTTTCAACTTCAGACCCTATAGGAATAAAAGTATTGACATGATCCCATACTCTTTCAAAAATTGGTCTGATGTCATCATAGCTCATTTTCTTGAAGTAGCTCTCTTTGTAGCCTCCTTGATTCTTCAAGTATGTAATCATATTCCTTCTTGCTTGAGCTATTGACATAGGTCTATTCTTCAAAGTATGATACCTTAGTACACTTAGATCATTCCAGTCAATTCCCTGAGATTGAGTAGGTTGAGTTGGAACCTCTTGTCTTTGATCAAGTTGTCTTTGCAATTCCCTAGCTGCTTCCAGATTTAGTCTTTCTTTTTCTTCTTCTTGCAAAGCTCTTGCTTCCTGTTCTGCATTAAATCTGATTCTTTCTTCTTCTTCCATCTTCCTAGCTAACTCCTCATCCATACTCAACTGCACTTGAGTTCTTTTCTTAACCTTCTTTGGAGTAGCAGGTTCTTCCATTATGGCCTTTCCTTTATCCTTGGCACTCCTTCTTGTATACACATGAGGTACAACAGTACTAACCTTTGGAGGACTAGCAGTACTAACTTGTATGTTAGCAGTACTAATCTCCATCTCACCTTTCTCACCACTTCTATGTCTTACTAATTTCAGTGAGAAGTCCTCTTCTTGTACATGTATTCAGTTTCATCGCCACTGGGCTTCTCATGAACTTCCTCTTCCTGTGGAATCCAAGAAATACCTTCATCTTGTACTAGAGAAATCGTTGGATCTTCATCAATTTGAGAAATCTTCCTCCCCTGTTTGGAAGAATCCTCTGCAATCTCTTCATCATCAGAAAGAACAATCTTTGCCTTTCTCCTTGCCTTGCCAGACTTCAGCTTGTACTCCAGTTTCTTTACTCTAAGTACTAACTTGGTAAGAGCAGTACTATAAGTCTTCTTTGTCTGCTGCAAGTCCTTCTCTAATCCATCAATTCGGTCATTCAATTTAGTAACCAAAACCGTCAAATCATGTTGTTTCACACTACCGTCAGCACTTTCATGTGAGTGAACATCATGGAGAGGTGAATCATGGGGCATAGAAGCAGTCTCCTCTGCCTCATGGGGGGGTTGAATTGGTTCGGGTGAAGGTGATGATGGAGTGGGTTGTGAGAACAGTGATGGGTTGATTGTGATCCTATGAGGGTGACTTGTTTTGCTCTTTATCATGTGCCTGGTACCAACATACTCTCAAACACTGGTGTCATACCCCTGAATACCCCGTGAGGCTCTCCTCATATTACTAAACAGATTACTTGTAATTATAAGAAGATGGGATAAGTTCTATTAAGCAGGTAATAGTAACCATTGTTGTTTTGTTAAAAGAAGGAGTTGAATAAACCTGGGATACAATAAGAATTTGTGTGGGCTATCCAAATTCTTAACCATAGCTTCAAAGATGAATTTAGAAAAGTTAAACCTCCTGCTTGTAGCTAGACAGATGAGTGTTGTAGCAATGTTGCTACTGAATTGATCCCATGCAGTCTTCTTGGAGCTCAGACAATGTAGAATTGTGTGGATAAAGAACTTCCATTAGGGTGAGAAATGACCTTTAAAGAATGTAAGGCTTTCAGAATTAGTCACATACCCCATATGAGCTAAGTGCTCAAATATTTCTTCATTGGAGAGTGAAGAAATGCCTTAGCATCATCTAACTTTAAATGTCTTCACAAAGAATCGTCAGTTATGAGCTTTCATGTCCATCAATAGTCAGAAATAGCTTGAAGTCCTCCTCAGTAGTGCTACAAAACACAGTTGTCCCAAAATTGTGTCATAAGGGACAAGATACAATGATGGTAATTTTCAGTACGAGGCCATATTAGATATGGCATGAATCAGTAAAATCTAATGATTTCATCAAACCACCTCACTACTTTCAGATTTAAACCAAATATGCGACCTATATTAATGCTTGTCCGCAAAATTCCAACTAGAGCCATTTGATGAATTGAAAAGAAGATGAAAGAGGTGTGATAATTTCGTGTGATAAAAGTGTAAGGGTCTGGTTGAGTGAATTGCATTATGAGTGAGGTTTAAAAAGTATGTGTTCACAGACGTAAAAGAGTTGTTACTTATCTTGAAGAAATCGTATAAGCTATAGATAAATCAAGACAGTCTCCAATTAGACAACCTATAAGCTATAAGTGTGGCGTAAATATCTCGAACGGGCTCTATTGATTGAGGAAAATCTGTTAGGACTCAAACAGTACTAACGGTCACTTAGCAGTACTAAGTTTGGTCTAGCAGTACTAATTTTAAGTCTAACAGTACTAACTTCATCCAGCAGTAGTAATACTTGCCTGGCAGTATTAACTTAACACTGACAGTACTAAGTGTGGTACCAAGCAGTATTAACTCCAAACTTGATCCATCAAAGATATTCAGCACCAAATGTAGACTCTCATATATACTCTTTCTGTTTTTAAACTCACAAAATATATCTCAATTCTTTTTTCCTCACCAAACCACTCATTGCTGTTTTTCACACATACCTACTCCTTTCTGTTTTTTTGAACTCACCAAATCTCTCTATTCTTTTTCCTCACCAAAATCAGACATTTGGGTACAGTTTGGCCATCAATTCTTAAGTTTCCAAACTGTCCTATCCCCACTCCAAATTTGTAACCTCTTGAAGAAGGTGGGACCATAGACAGTTTTATAGTTTTTTTGTTTTTGGCAAACTATACTCCCTCACCAGCCATAAATGGATTGTGAGAAGTCTTTACCAAGCCGTCTTGTGCTTTGGATAGCCAAAGCTTCAATCAATAACATGGTGCATTAATAACCATATAGTTTTTGGTAAACTATCAACCATCAACGGATTTAAGAAGTCTTTACCAAGGCTGTTTGCTTTGGACTAGTCGGTTCTTGATGTCTGTTAGACATGGTGAACTGATGACCATTTGTTATGTGGTTAACAACCAACACTAAAGGAACACGCTACCATCATATTCCTCCCTTCAGAGAAAGCTCTATCATTCACACGATAAAAAAACCAATCAATATGTACAACAGCAGTACAACTGAACCTGCAGAATTAATTTTATTACTAGCAGTACAAAGTTAGGCTAAAAACCCCCCTTTTACCTGTTAGAATTAGGATTAGAACTAACATAGGATTAGCATAGGTTTGACTTAGATTAGATAACTAAAATATTAATAAATTAAGAGATTTAACCTCGCTTAAAGTGTTCGACACCCTACTTACCACGAATCTACCACCGACCGGGTACACTGCCCGTTAAAGTGTTGTTTTTGGTTAAGTCGGCAAAATATAAATTTAAAACTTGAATCATAAAAATATACACCACACAACGACACATCAAGTTTTTGGCGCTGCTGTCGGGGAGTGAAAATTAATCTTGATTTTTATATTATATTTTGGTTATTAGATTAGATCTAACTCTTAGGGTTAGTGTAAATTAGATTAGTGTATATTCTTGTATATTCTGTAAATTTTGTATATTTGTTAGTTTAATTGTTTGCTTGTATATTTGTGTGTTTAATTTAATTGTTTTCCTAATACACTGTTCTGGTCGATAACTCGATACGGCGTATCCACTTCCATTGGATACGGCGTATCTAACTTTCTGTCCAATACAGCATATTCATTCAACTGATTAATACGGCGTATCCACTTCCATTGGATACGGCGTATTAATCATCTGTAACAGAAACAGATCCTTAGTTTTTGTATTTGATTTTTGTGCTAAATTGTTTTCTATCTAAAAGAGCCTATCCTACTGATTGTTTATCATATGTTACAGGTAGTGCATGACAAGGAATTCTACTAACGAACTATTCACACCTTACAAAGAACCTGAATGAGAATTTTGATCATCTAGGAGACACTTCAAGACACTAAGTCTTGACGAATTGAGATCGCCTGATTTCAATTTACTTTCTGACCAAGAATACTCGGAGGAAGAAGTTGCGGAAACAATGGCGAAAACTATAGAGCAGTACATGAGCAAGACCCGAGCTGATTATGGATCGGGGGTTGCTAGGCCCAAAATTGAAGACAAGGATAAATTTGAGCTGAAGGGCCAATTTCTAAAGGAACTACGTACTAACACCTTTAGCGGTTCGGATCATGAAGATGCGAACGAACACATTGAGAAAGTTCTTGAGATCGTCGATCTATCCCACATTCTAAATATTACTATAGACCAAGTGATGCTTAGAGCATTCCATATGTCCTTAACTAGAGCCGCAAGCCGTTAGCTAAGAAATGAACCAATTGGTTCAATCACAACTTGGGATGATCTTAAAACAAAATTTCTGAACAAATATTGCCCACCTGCTCGAACTGCAAAGAAGATGGAGGAAATTAACAACTTTCAGCAAGAACCAGATGAAAACCTTTACCAAGCATGGGAGCGATTTAAAGAACTCTTGATGAAGTGTCCTCAACACTATTTAACAGAGATACAGGAGATAATTTTGTTCTATAATGGATTGGGAATTCCTACTCGACAAATTCTTGACTCAAGAGGTGCAATACCATCAAAGACTGTTGCTGATGCAAAAATAGCCATCCAAGAAATGGCTGAATACTCTCAAAAATGGCATAATGGAACATCTAGGTTAAGAAGTACTGAAACTTCTGACGGATTAGCAGCTATACAAGCACAACTAAACAATCTTGTAAGACAGATTAAGAAAGTGAATGAAAAAGTCTATGCTGCTCAAATTAGATGCGAACAATGCAAAGGACCCCATTACACCAAAGATTACCCACTCAAAAAAAGGGAAAACCCTTGAAGAAGCTTACTATACGCAATTTGGTGGACCTTTTCAAGAAGGAGGATATAGAGCAGCAGCTCCGGGATTCTATCAAAGGAACAATGCAAATCCTTCATACCAAGAATGAAGGCAATCTATGGAAGATACCCTGAGCAAATTTATGAGTGGGTCAACAAAGAGATACGAAGAAAACAATTCCTATTTGATATTAAGAAATCGAGCTTCGACTGGATGCTGCCATTCAAAACCAAGGATCGGTTATTGAAACTTTATAAATCTAAATCGGGCAAATGAGCAAGGTACTACTGGAAAGAGGATTTGGAAGTCTACCTAGCTCTACTAAACCGAACCCGAGAGATCAAGTCAAGTAGATCTCGACTACTATTGAAGATGATTCATACCCGATACGCCGTATTAGATCCTCCCAATACGCCATATCCACTGAACAGAACCGTACACTGATGTACAAGACAAGACAAACGACGATTTTGTTTCTAAGTCATTTGAATGGTTACTACGGTGATGAAAATCAGGGATCATATGGACCATAATTCTCGGAAGCTTACTCTGATGCTTCACATATCAATAATTCCATACCCCAAAAGGAGAAAGACCTAGGGAGTTTCACTTTACCTTGCTTTATTAATAAATGTTTGCTTGTATATACCCTTGTTGACTTAGGAGCTAGCGTTAGTGTTATGCCTCTCTCGACCTACCTTAACTTAGGATTAGGCGAATTAGCTCACACTAAGTTAACAGTTGAATTTGCAATTATAGGACTGTGAATAATCAAATGGAAAGCTGGATAGAAAAACGTACTTAGTAGGAATTGGTAAATTTACTTTCCCCGTAGACTTTATAATTCCAGATATGCCCGAGGATATCAAAGTTCCCTTGATCCTCGGAAGACCATTTTTGTCTACCGCCCATGCTAAGATTGATGTTTATAAAAGAAAGATTACTTTAAGGGTCGAGGAAGAAAGGATTGTTTTCACAAGTGTTAAACCTGCTAGTAGTTTAATTAAGAGGGTCTACAGCTAAGTTTGAGAGTAAGAATGGAACTTGATTTAGAAGCTAGGCTAATAAGAGAGACTTTGGTGTTAAATAGATCATTAGACCCTTTCTTTGAGGATTACATTGAATTAAATGATCTAAATAAACCATTTGAGCTTAGGAGAAATCAAGGAGATGATTTAACCATTGAGGAAGGTAAGGTAATTGAGGAATTTAGAACTAGGGATGATGAGCTTGATATTGGAATTGATGATTACCCTAGTTATTGCGACTATGATAAAAAGATCCATATAGATTATACTCACAACTTAAAGTTTTCATGCATGATAGGATTTGAATTTACACACACTAACTTTTTCCCATTATTGTATGTCAATGTGATGTCCAAAAAGTTTCTTAATTCTATAATGAAAGAGAAGATGGTGTACAAAGGGAATAATGTTATAGTAGCTTTAATGAATGTGCCTATTTTTGTTGGAACCTTTTCTGTTGTGATGGATTTTGCAGTTATAGAAAATATAGATGCTTATCGTGATGAAGGAATGGGCGATGTTATTCTTGGTGAACCAATTTTGAGAGAAGTTGGAATTAAAACAAAACGGTTCGAAAGGATAATTACCATCTGCAATGGTGATGATGAAGTAACTTACCAAATGGTACGATCACATCCGAGGTTTAAACGCCACACTAATGAGCAATGCAACAAAATCCCACCATTACTGAAGGTAAGTGAGAAATATAAGATGAATGGAATCTCGCATGCATACCAAAAGTTAAAGGGGTTCTACAAAAGAGTATTGAACTTAGGACCCGATTACATTCGAGATGCGAAGACCGAAGAATGGCTCACATACGGGCACATTAGCGTGCATGAGATGGAATGATGAGGAGAAGCTGAAGAAAAGTCTAACTTAAAGACTTTGTTGTAAATAAAAGTGCTTCCCGAGAGACAACCCGAAATGTTATTTAATTTTATCGAGTCTGTCTTCCCAGAAATCAATACGGCGTATCCGCTCCATACCATACGACATATTGATTGCTTGGACATTACCAGTCTTTGCTTTGTTTATTGCACTTTTAAAAAATAATTATTTTATTTTTGGCGGCAAATACGGCGTATTCATGCCCTTGATTACGGCGTATTCACCAAACTGTCTCGTATTTAGTTTGTTTAGGTTTAGTTTAAATTAACGTAATGGTACCAAGATAGAATGCACATATATTTTTTCTTTATACTAAGGACCTGTGAAGTGTTGGAGTCTTGAACTTCAAGGAGGCTGGTTCAACATTATCTTGGCTATTAAAGTCGACACGGTGAATCTCATCGAAGCAAATATCAGTGGGAAGTTTCTCATTTCATGATTCTTTTTATTCCATATTTCTTGTTTTATCTAGACAACGAGGACGATGTAGAATTCAAGTGGGGGGATGAAATTATAATGGTTTTAATTGTCTATTTTTCACACTAATATGCTTAAATTATGCTCAATTTAAAAAAAATTCAAGCATACTTTTGTGGAAATTCCTTGATTATAACCGTACACATAACCTTATTAGATTATTGTGAGATTAACCTTATTCCATTTCACAAATATTTACCAAAATTCCACAAAAATATAAGTGTAGGCGGTGATGGTAGTGACTTTAGAACTTGGCTTCGATATATCTATTCGAGAACGCCAGTGATAAGTACTATGGAATTTAAATGGGAGTTAACTTGTTTAAAGGTAAATTTTAGGATTTACACCCAAATCGCCTTTACTTGTTGCTTATTAACTAACTACACCGGTTAGTTAACCCCATATAACCCTTTGTTTACTCTCACTTTAAGAGTAAGATACCCTTAGAACAACCCGTAGAGCCAATCCTTTAGGAATACACCAATTATTGTTTCGTTTGCACCTTGACACCCTTCAGCCTACACTGTAGATTAAGTTTATTTTACAATTGCAGTTGTTAAATGTTAAAGTTTGTATTTCCCGAGTCTTGTGTCTATTTTGGTACGGTTGGAAGAAATTTGCACATCACAAATGAGAATGTATATTATAGTCAAAACTCATGTCTTTTTACTACCATCGCAATTATTGGTACGTCCAAAGAATGAAGAAACCAAAGGAATTATCTAAATATTTTGGATCGTGAAGATGGTGAAACTACACCGAGTTTCGTAGTATAGTGTTAGCAAAAAAAATCAAAAAATTAGAAAATTCGACAACAAAAAAAGAAGAAGAAAAAGTTTAAAGATAATCGTTTCGCAACTACCGCGAAGGCAACCCTCCAACCAAATATTAACAGATGGATCGATTATTCGTTGATATAAATCGGAGATGTAGAGTATTGTATAAAGTGAAGATATCGCCCCTTGTCTGGGATGTTTGGGAAAATTAAATGTTTGGAACGTTACGATGGGAGGCGAACCACCAAACTTGGGTTGTTGTTTTTTATCTATGATCAAGCGATTGTAAAATAGGTTGTGTCTTTATATCGGTACGGTCGGGGGGAAAAGTGTCTAGCATCTTGTATTTAGACTTAATCTATTTGTTTCGTAATTTTTATTTAACAACAATTTATTTCCCTTTCCTAATCATTAACCATGGGTTTTACACGAATGAGGATGTGATCGAGCGTGCATGTCTATTCCGTCGTTACGGCCATGTATGCATGTCTCAGCTGCCTTGTTGGTTTATTACTATTGGTGAAAGTTAGAAGATCCATACCCTATATTACTCTCACTATCCTAATCTTTAGCTTATTCGAGGTGGGATTTCGAAGTGAGCAGCTCACATGTTTGCTATCCCGTTGTTACGGGTGTGTATGTGTAGTCTTGTCGCCCTCCTGGAATATTGGTATCGATAAAGATTAGTTAGAGTAATCAACCCTAAGCCTTCTCATATAAACCCATATTTACCTTTATAAACTTGTTACTCCTTAGCTTTAGCGGTGGAGATGTGTATCCTTGCCAAGCTTATGATAGAATACTCATCACGACTGAGCAATTGAGCGAATTAGTTACATGTTACCACATAGATTAGTTGAGTGATTTGAGTGTTTTCATCTTCCTATTTCGTGAGGGTGTTTGTTCGGTGTACTTTTAATAGAATCAATAAATGCTTTTAACACTGAAAAATAACCTTAGGGATACATTTTTATAAAACTTCTAAAGGCTACTTGAGGACAAGTAGGATTCAAGTAGGGGGATATTTGATGACATCAAATAACGTCTATTTTATAGACGTTCATTCTATCTCGTCCCATGTAATTAACCCTCACGTTTTTATTATTTTTAGCAAAGATAAGTGTTACTTAATCTTTTATATTTGAGAATTGCAGTAATTACGGAGTACCTGAATATTAGCAAAAGGCGCGCATTCTGGAGCTTAAATGAAAATATTTTGAAGATTACTATTCTGACTACCAATACGTCGTATCCATCAAGGAAGATATGACGTATTCGTTGCCTGCTACTCACCCATAGACCACAAAGGAAACAAGCTCAATACGCCGTATCTAGAGAAGACAAATACGTTGTATTGGATATATAGTATGTGAATATTCTGGAAGATATCAAACGTGGTCCCTACTCCAAGAAACTCCAATACGCCGTATCCAATCCCTTAGATACGCCGTATCGAACCGACTTCCAGACCCTATAAATACAAAACTCAAAAACGAGTTTTAAGTGTGCTAAATCATATTCTCGATACCTAAACCATAAAAGTTGATTTTCAGAGGAGAAAAAGAGCAGAAGAGGTCTTGCAATGCATTCCAATCCATAGAAGACAACGTGTAATTTCTTATACTTTTGTAATCGTTCAGTTTTTGGTATCATTCGTTAACTCGGTTAGTTTACCTTGGCTAAAACAATTACTCTTGTATTAATTATGATGTTTGAAGGCTAATACCTTCGGGTATTAGCCATTATTATGAAGATCTAAATGTTTGGTTTTGTTTATATCTCGATTGCTTAATTTATCATTGTATGCTTGTTTATGTTTATCAATTTATACTTGTTTACGTGCTTTTGTATGCGACCTATCATTCAACTAGATCTAGTGATACGGACCAAGTAATCTAGATACCGGGATAGCTCTCCATATAGTAATTTATACATCTAGAATCATAGGATCACAAATATTGTCCTTCTAAAATCGTGCTAAGGATACGCTTCTGGCTTAACTAGTTAACGGAAATTGCCTTTGGTTTATTAAACATGTTGACTAGTAGGTGAATCTAGATAATTTAACAAATAATGTTCTGATTCCATTGGATAGTTGGACAAGTGGACTACTAGTGTATAAATTTCCATTAAGCAGTAAGTGGGTAAAGTCTCTATGAGCTAGGGTTTAACAAGATCACCATTGCTTTAATCCCTAAGATAGATTATGTTGGATCGTTTACTGAATAGATCTTAACATTTAGCTTGTAAAGGGTTTGTTCCTTTATATAATTCTAAAGCAACAATAATGAAACACTGATTTGAACACTATTGATTATGCGGAAACTAATCAATAATGCTAAGAAGAACAATATTAAGAATCACAAAAGAACTTTATATTATAACTTGAATCTGCCTAGGTTACAAATTACAAAAACTATGATTGCTAATCGATCTTTATTGATCTGTGTAGAACCATATCTACTAACTATGCCCAGGGTTCCTTTTATAGACTAAGGAAACCCTAATGGGCTTTACAAAACGCGTTAAGAGATAATGCATATCTATTCCTAATTTATCTCATGCATATCTCATAAGCAGTACTAATACAATATACTAGCAGTACTAACACTAACTAACAATACTAACTATTACTGGCAGTACTAACATTGTACTGGCAGTACTAACTACAAAGCTAGCAGTACTAAAGACTTAGACTTATTTCTTCAATTTTCATTAACAGCATTAAGTCTTCACTAGCAGTATTAATCTTGAGCCAGCAATATTAACTTGTAGAAGCTTCAGAATCCCAACAGAAAAAATAGCAGCTCGTCGGTCATTTTGGAGAGCTTGGGTTGCCCTAAATCGTGCTAGTTGAAACAAAAAGTCGTACCCTATCTTGTCGCTTCTTTGATTTACGTTAACCCACTCAAAAAATCGTACCTCGTCTTGCAGCTTCTTTGATTTAAGGTAACCCAAATAAAAGATCGTAACCCATCTTGCATCTTCTTTGATTTAGGGTAACCCAAACAAAAGATCATACCCCATCTTGCAGCTCGTCGATGCGGGCACGATGCACACGAGAGAATAAGCTCCACTTGACAGGCTCAGGATAGCCTTTTCTAGTTAGCTTTTCATTTGGGTGATTAGGGTTATTGATTTGGGGGAAACTAATTTGGGTATAGGACCCTTTATTAAAATGAGAAGGGTTGGGTCTTGAAAAACCGACCCGGTCATATAATGAATATCCAGGTGTAAAAAAAGAAAGGAAAAAAAATATGACGTGTAATATTTTTAATGACGTGGATATCATTCCGGTCATATTAGTATAATTGTCCCAAAAAAACAAGTTACGATGGCTATATTGGTAATAAAACAAGTGTGTTTACTAGATGTGTAAATTTTGGAAAGTACGTTTCTATTTAGTGGACTTAACCCTATAAAATGTGTCATTAAATCCTTAAAATCTACCACATTTTCGTATTAAGTCGAGTTATCAAAATATAACATTTTTAAAATTTTAGTTTTTCTGATGAATAGTGATTTTTACTGTTCATAACAGATATATACTTATTTTTATAGTTTTTGTTATCGTAAACTCGTAAACGTCGTATTTTATTCGTTATAGCTCCGTTTTTAACGATTCTTTCGAGTACGATCTCGTAATTAAAAGTTATATCATATTTTTGATGTTTTAAAAATATCACTTTCTGTAATGAATAGTAAATTTTATAAAAATAGTTTTATAAAAGTATTTCTCGTCGTAAACTCGTAACTAACGTATCTTTTTCGTTATAAATCGGTTTTTCGAGTTTCTTATCATTTTGGAATCGTCATGAGGCGTATTATTTTTATGTAATGTCAAACCTACTGTATGAAGTCGAAATCAAATCACCCTTTTATTATCCAAGTGTGTTCATTTATAAAGAGTTTGTTTTATTAACTTTATAAACCCAAATTTATACAAAATCATGTTTATACTTAAACAACATGTCAACATATTTATTAATCCATTTTTCCATGATATATATAACAATATGACATAAGAAAAGTGTGTAAATTCATAAACATAAGTGATAATTCGTTTTACATATTAAAAATCCTAAGTGGTGATATAGTTATATAAAACATGTAAACATATAAAAATGATGAAAGTAAAGACATGAAGGTTTTTAGATAACCTTATTATGATGTAAGATGATGAACCAAAGTATCTAAACCCTTGTTTAGATATAAAACCCTAGCTTTCCATTTTAAAACCCTAGTTTCACTTTTCTTGATTAATACTTGAAAAAGGTTAGCCAATGCTTGGGATCACCTTAGAATATCTTATAATGGATGTGTATAGATGTGTATAGGTTGAATAAAATTTTGTATGGATTGTGTTGGGACATGGATTTGAGCCGTGAGCTCTATGAGTGCCAAAGGAAGAGATTTTGTTATTTTTACTAAGTGTTTATGCATGTGTGAGCTATATCTTATAAGATACATGCATGTATGGTGCAAGACTTAGTCAAGGAGACAAGGTAAGGTCTTAGGGATGGTCATTGGTCTTAGGGATGGGTCTATGGGTCAAAGAGACAAGGTATGGTGTGGTTTTAATGAGATATGATGTACATTGACCAAAGTGGAAGAGTTTCTTGTATATATGCTAAAATTTCGGCATACATATGATATATATGATATATATTTTGTAACTTTTATGTATTGGGTATAAATGTGGGTATTTGTTGAAGCGTAGAAAAGTTTTGGTGGTTCCGGGAGTGCCTAAACGCAATTTATCGCGAAACGTATACACTTTACGTATCCGATAAAAATAATTTAAAAAAAAAGTTAATTATTACTTTCGTAAAATAATATATTGCTTGTTTGACAAAAACTTCAATTCGTTTGGTGTCCGTTTACGTTGGTTGTTGATTTTTAGTACACGCGATTTAACTTAACACTTAAAATTAAAAGCGAACGCGTACGAGAAAAGAAAAAAAAATAGTGAAAAAATGACAAAATGAATGATGTCATAAAATGACCTGAAAATACGGAATGTTACATGATTCTCTTAGACTTTGCATATATCGACTAACCACACCAACCGAGTAGGTCAAATATGGACGAGTGTGCAAGAGGTAACGTAAGCAACCCACCACTTTTCGATATTGGGTAGCTTCAACTTCTGGTTCATCCTCAGCTTTTGACAACTTGAGATCCTTCTCCATTGGATATGAAGTTGCATTGCAATCTTCCATACCAGCTTCTTTCAAGATCTTCCTTACATACCTTTCTTGCTTGATCTCCACACAATCCTTTCCTTGTGAGACTTCAATACCTAAGTAATAAGTTAACTCACCAAGATCCGACATTTCAAATTGAGACGCCATTCTCTATTTAAACTTATTTATGAGATCCAAGCTTGTTCCAGTTACGAATAAATCATCCACATTACCGCAACTATGATAAATTCTCCATTGGGCACCTTCCTATAGACAGCCTTTTCGTGCACGCATTGTAGAAAACCCATCTCTTTTAAAGTACTATCGAGCTTCTTTCGATCACCATTTATAAAATCCGTTTTCACTTCCAAGTGATGAATCTTCCATCCTTTCTCGGCTACGAGAGCAATCAAGAGTCTTATGGTCTCGAGTCGTGCTATCGGGATTGGCGTGTCATCAATTCTAGAGTGATCTTCTTTACTTTCTGGCTGGTCTCGTGATCAGTATGTGGGTTTGCCTCTTTGTCTACAACCTGATTAGTACCATTTTCTTGTATATCGTTGCATAAAACAGTAAAAGTACCTGATTCCCGTCCCACTTCATTTATATTTTCTTTACCAACTTTTAGTTGAGCTTTATAAAGGCGATTTTCATTACGCGGGACCTTTATAAGTAAACTTCCCTAACTATCTCGCATGGTTAAGAAATCACCCCGGATACTAATATCATAACCGGATATTGTCGCTTGTCCGAGACTTATCACATTACTTCGAAGAGCGGGAGTATAATAGACATCTTTCAACAATTTTTGTTCTCCGTTTTTACCTTGGAACAAAATCGATCCTTTTCCTCTTATGCTAACACACGAACCATCTCTAAATCTAACACGTCCAGTAATATTTTCATTTAATTCAGAAAAGTAGAAGTAATTACCTGTCATGTGATTACTTGCACCGTTGTTAAAATACCATACATCATCTTCACCGGTATTTGACTCGCTCTTTGGTGGAGTGTACTTTTCTTCGTTTATGAAAATCGTTTCTTGAATATGGTTCATCATAAAGAACGTACCTTCCTCATGATAAACACCTTTCTCTTGTGTCTCATTAAGGTTAACTTCATGGTTTCGGTTTCGTTCAGGGCATTTTGAAACAAAGTGTCCATACTGATCACAACGGTAACATTGTATATGTGAGAGGTCACGTTTCTCTTGTTGTTTACCCTTTTGTTCATTATCTTCACGGTTTTTCGAGGAGTCACGTTGACCTTGGTTTTGCGAGTTTTCCCGACCACGTCCTTGACCTTGACCTCGTCCACGACCTCGAGAGTATAAGCCACGTCCTCTTCCTTCGCTTGAGTCATTATTCTCGTTGGAATATTCAGTCCTAGCATAAAGTAAATTCTCTTGAGGATCGTTTGCTTTATCTTTTTTTTGACTCTTTCTTCATATGCTTTCAATCAACCAACCACATCCTCAAACCCTGTTGTTTTATGATTTAAAACTTGCTCCAGGGATGCCACGATATGGACAAAACGTCTAGGAAGACTTATGAGAAACTTCTTTACCAGCTTGTGTTCCGACATCACTTCTCCAAGCGTGGCTGATTTAGAAGCAATACCCGATAACTTTGAAGCATATTCGTCTATGGTACCATTATCTAACATCTTTAGACTCTCGAACTCGGTAATTAGGGTTTGAAGCTTTGCTTCCTTCACACGATCAGCCCCTAAGTTATGAGTTTTTATCGCTTCCTACATCTCCTTCCCGGTTTTCAGATTCCCGATTTGCAACACCAAATCTTCTGGAATCGACTGAAACAATAAGCCTTTAACTATGTTTTTCTTAGCATCGTTTGAGCCCGGATCTACCATATCTCATACTCTATAAATTCCAAGAAGAACTTCTATACGCATCCTCCATATGGTATAGTTTGTTGACGTCAATATCGGACATTGAAACGTCAAAGTAGTATCCTTTACGGGCGGTTGTGAGCTTTCTCCCACCACCATCCTTGTTCTTTGTTTGGACCGTGAATAGGTTTGTAATGGGGATTTATCCAGCCCTTAAACCAGGGCTAGATATTTATTCTTGGTTCGTGTTGAGTACGCGTAGGCCTATCAACGGTTACCCGTATTATCCTACTAAAACAAACGAGACAATCAACAATTTTAAAACTATTTCCAACTCGTTGTAAGAACCAAAAATAAAGCTGAAACAAAACAATAACAAGACGCAACTGTAATAGCCAAATAACCCAACTGAACCAGCCCAACTGATCTAATACCTTCCACAGTTTGGGTCGACTATTAATAGCATTTTTGTTAACCCTAAATCCTGTAACACCCTTCTTTTTCTCTATATCTGATCGTCCAATACAGAACCCCCACCTGGAATGATTTTTTTAAACCCTATGTCGTTGTACACAGGTTACCAATATAACAACCCGCAATTTTCATTAATGTAATTATCTATCTATTAAATTAGATGCACTGTACTATCCATCTATTATATATATACCACCTTTTACAGGAAAAAATTTCGCTTTATCTCATTATGTAATGTAACTTGCATCTCTAAGGTAAACGAGCTCACGCAACCTCTATCAATGCTATATATATCTATGTTTTCATCATGTAAACCTCTTAATATGTCAAGTCAATATCTTAATATCATTTTTACTAAGTACATTATCCATTTAACATACTTTTCAAAGCATTATCTCAAAACAAAGCATTAAACGTTAACGTTTACATCAAAACCCTAAGTGTATGTAATGTGTACATATAAAATGAATGTACAAACCTTTAAAGCATGTGTACAAGTATTAATACACAATATTTGAATCATACTTTCCTTCTAAATCAATGTACAAGTCCTTAAAAGCTCAAGGTATAAGTTATTAAGCACATATTCAAATAAGCTCATTTTACCACCGTTTACATTCTCAATTTCGTACCACCTCTTTAGTACAAGGTACATTACTCAATACATGACTCCTAAACCCTAATCTATCCCTAATATTAACCCTAATCCATGTTTTAAAACCCTAAACCCTAAATGAAACCCTAAAAACCCTAATTTCATTTTAAAACCCTAAACCTTCAAACTAAACCCTAAAACTTAATCCTAACCCCTAATCTCTAATCCTAAACACTAAACCTTAATCCTAACACTAATTCTAAACCTTAATCTATCCTAAACCCCAACCCTAACTATAAATTAAAACCCTAAACCTTAACCCGAAATAAAATGAACCCGGCACCCTTTTCTTTCATTTTGACCTACTTTTAAGCAACCAAGAACCTCTATGACATCACCAAGCAAGCAACTAAGTAGCTTACAAGCACCGTGATCACCTTTTTGTCACCTCTTTTCTTCCTTGTTAGCCGTGTCCTCCAAAACACCATTCCAACACTTCATGGCTAGTTCTAGCCTTCATTACTCATCCTACTAGCATACCTTACTCACCTCAGCTGGCTAGGATACTTATCAAACCCTTAGATAACAAGAAAACTTAAGAACCAAGTGTGTCGAGCCTATAAATAGCCAAACTTCCCATTTCATTCAAATCACACCTCAAAAACTCATACATTCATCAATGGAATCTTATCTCAGATCAAGGAAGGCCAAGAGAAGTCCCTAAGCTCAAAATAGAAGCCAAGAAGCAAGACAAACGAAGCCTTGAAGTCGTTACTAGGCGTACGAACCCGAAAACCCCATTTCGACCAATTTCTAGCTCAAGTAAGCTTAGTTCTTGTTCAATAAGCTTATAATCTGCTTTATAATATTCATAATACTCTTAATATCATATATGAACTCTTGTTTGAAGCCTTGAATCCTCAAACCCATGTGTTTGTGATTAAAACCCTAAAAATGACCCGTTTTGATTTTCTAGCTAACGAATCCCTTTTCTAAACTTTCGTTACGTTAAAACATCTTATTTTAGCTTATAATAATAAGTTATAACCTATAAATAAGCTTTCATGGCTTTTTGGACTAGTTTTGCAAAAGTTTCCATGCATAGGGGTATATATCGTAACTTTTTGAAATTTATAACTAAAGGGGCTAAAAATGTCATTTTCCTAAAGTTATAACTATAAGGAGTTGTTTTGCCAAATTCTAAAGTTAAAGGTTTAAATTATATATACTTATGTATGTTATAAGACTCAATTATGTTAAAACCCGACACATTTGTCGTTATTAATCAACGATCAACGCATTTTCAATCAATTACGTTATATATTTAACATAACTTATCATTGAATAGCTTTTGAAGAAACTTATAATCTTATCATATCACGATACTAGGGAATTTCATGTGAGGGGTTCCATTTGGGTATTCGTCTTGATGAGTTTGTTGGGTTTACGATTTAAAGTGCTCTGGCTCCTCAAACGATACTGCGTGGCCTCTAAATTATGATAGCCCGAACAGTGATACAATATTTTCATAATATTTCAATCAAAATGATATTACATTATGACATAAAACATATCCAATCAAACTAAGACTTGACATATTACCTAGGTTACGTGACGAAGCCGTTACTTTCATTTCATATACTTTTGCCATCAATCAGATTTCCATATATTGTTAAGGTGAGTTCATAGTCTCACTTTTAAATCTCTTTAATATTTCATAAACCCGTGAGGGGGATACATGCTTAAATCATGAATGCAAGTATTTTTCTGTATGCTATCCTGATTCATTATTGCCTAAGTAACTACTTTTGCCGTTAAGACACCATTATCATGAACCGTTAATTACTCGTCAGGGTAAGCGCGAATAATGTAAATAGATCTATCCGGGATTGGACTTCCCCATTGATGTACCTATACTTTTGGTAACTAATAGCACATCATTTGAATAACTATGCGGGTGTTTGGCAAAGACACCCGTTGGGGCAATTATTTGTGGTTATTGATTAACCTAAGGCTTCGGTGTCATAAGCTTAAAGCAATAATAATGTTTTACAAGCTTTGGGTGTATAACAACGTAACCCACTATGACTTGTATTCAAACTATTTATTACAAACCTGTGAATTTCACTCAACCATTGTGTTGACTTTTTAGCATGTTTATCTTAGGTAACTAAGCATCATATGGCACGGAGTGGCACGGACTTGAAGATGGCTAAACCGTTATCATTCAAAGTTTTTGATTTCCTGTAGATTTTTGGGACCTCTGTTTGTAAAAACTCTGATGAATAAATGAATGATAACAACTTTTTCCAAAACATCTCTTTATGACTCGTTTTCTATGATTATGACTGTTGTACTATAAAATAATACCCTAGATTAGCTTCCGCTGCTATATGTATCAAAATGGGGGTGTTATAAATTGGTATCAAGAGCCAGCGGTTATAGAGAACAAGGTCGAAACCTTAACTATAACTACTTTTCTTTTTCTAGCCAAGAAAGTCCTCCGTGCCACTACACCTCCCGAATAGTATGTAAAAGTACATAACTATTATACTATTATATATATAACTTATGTTATTTACCGCTGGGTTGTTAACATAGTGATGTCGTCTCCCAACCATCTTACTTCCGGTATTGAGGATGCCTTTTCCTCTAACTTTCCATACTTTATCCCGGCTCCTCCGGACTATGTCCCAGCTTCATCGGGAAAAACTTATTCTAGCTCTTCTAACTCATTTGGCATAGTTTCAATAGCTTCACCAACTCTTTCGCTATTTCATGATGACCCCTACATAAAAGTTTTGCAAGCATTTTACGCTAAAGAATCACCTATCCCACCTCCAACTATTAAGCCTTCATCTCCAATGTTTAATCCTCAAGAATTCTATCTTCCTAAGGGATTATTATCACCTAAGAAACATAAACGATCATCCTCATCTACTTCTGCCCTACCTCAAGACTTTAAGATAGGAGAAAATTATCGTGGCATTCCACACACGTCTTATGCACGTCACGAGGAGCAAAGTGAGGAAATTCTAAATCATCCCGTGGCAAGGTTCTACACGGGATGTGTGGTATAAATAAAAACACTTGTCAAATCTTGACTATATACAGTAAAAAGACAAGTTGTTCATGATGTAATACAATGGCAATCCCGTTATACATACCTTGTTATTTCATAATACCGACTTATCTTTCTTGCATCATTATCTCCGTCTTCATCATTATGAATCATACCATGACTTCTAAATAAATCATGGATACTCATTACCTATGATTTCAATATCATTATTGTTAAAAATGCTTAGAGTTTAAAAATAAGCATTGTATTTTTAAGCATTACATTTTAAGACTTGTGATATCATTCTTATTTCGTGTTATCTTATGTTGATAGAATGCCTCCCAAAAGGACGTCAACATCTGAAGCACCGGCTATGACTCAAGATGCCATCAAAAAATTAGTTGCTGATAGTGTCACTGCGGCTCTGGAAGCAGAAGCTGCAACAATGGCAAGTGCTAGTAATCCTAACAGGAACAACGGACCTACTGGAACTCCTGTAGTAAAAACGGGAAACTATAAAGAGTTCATTAGCTGTCAACCTTTCTACTTTAATGGTACGAAAGGAGCAGTTGGCCTCATCCGCTGGTTTGAAAGGACCGAATCAGTATTCCCTCAAAGCAAATGTGCCGAGGAAAACAAAGTAACATTTGCTACTGGTACCTTGACTGATAACGCCATATCCTGGTGGAATGCATACGTTCAACCTATTGGGGTAGATCAAGCCAATCAGATCACTTGGACTGAATTGAAAAGACACTTGACAAACAAGTATTGTCCTCGAACTGAAGTAAAAAAGATAGAAGATGAACTTTACAATCTAACTGTAAAGGGAAATGATCTTAAAACTTACGTTCGAAGATGAACTTTATACACGTTTTTACACACATTTTATACATGGTTTATACACTTTTTTATTTCGGTTTCAGTTTACGAGCAATAATAAAAAGAATTAAAAAAAATTAATAAATTTAATTTTTTTTTATTATTGCTCGTAAACTGAAACCGAAATAAAAAAAAATTAATAATTTTTTATTTTTTTAATTCTTTTTATTATCGCTTGTAAACTGAAACCGAAATAAAAAAATTTACTCCCTCTGGTATGTGCTTAAATACACATACCTTTTACCTTTAAAAACGAGCTAAAATAATCAAAAACGGACTTAAAATGCCAAAGATATGCTTGTTTTGCTAATTGTATTGTGCAGGAACGGATAACCAAGAAAAGGACGAAAAACAAAGACAAAACGACAAAACTGGACTCGGAATGGAAAAGACTGTGAAAGACAAAGCCAAATCAATGCCAGAAAGTCAATCCAGTAAAAAAAAGTCAACAGAAAAGTCAACTGTTCAAAGTCAAAGTCAACCCAAGTCAACCCCGGGGCCAAAGTCAAAGAAATATAAGTTTAGGGGCTGAAATTGCCAAACCCTAAACTTATATAAAAAGGAAGAAAAGAGGAAAAGAAAAGAGAAGGGTTAGTTTTGCAATTTGCTCAAAGAAACAAGTAGGGGGGCAAAACTGCCAACCCCCCTAACTTGTACACCACAAGGACGAAATTTGCAAAGGCTTATATGTAACATTTCATATTTTCAGGTCATTTACAACTTCATATAATTCACTAATTATTTTTTTTATTTATTTATTTTTTTT
>BQNB010037905.1:0-49115 GCA_026074375.1 Tanacetum coccineum | reverse complement strand
TCTCCTACAAAACTAAAAACCAAACACCCTCTTTTGGAAATTAACTAAACAGTTAGGCCCAAGTTTTGTGTAGTACAAAGTAAAATATATATATATATATTCCAAGCCCACCTCCTTATAAATTTGGTAGACTGATAAACCAAAACAACATCCTACAATATCTTTTTTATAAAAATTAGGAATCTAGATCTATATATAACGCTTCCTTCTCTTTTTAAAACACATAGTAACCATCAAAGAAAAAAAACGACTAATCCCTCTCCCTCCTATTGTGTTCGTCGACCACAACCCCAAAACCACCACAAAATCACCATCTACACCTTCAATTCTCCATAAAAAACCCTCTATTATACACCAAAACACTCATAAAATTAACTTTAATCATTCTTTATTAACAAAAGCCAACATGCAAGACTTTTTATAAAATCTTCAATTTTCCAAGATTTGTGATCTTAGGGTTTTAGTTTAATTAAGGGTGATAAAAGTATCAAGGGTTGGATTATAAGTGTTTAATCAAGTTTTGGTGCAACAAAAATTGGTTCGGATCAATGTTTTTGGGGATGTGGTGTTCGGCCAAAAATCAAACCCACAAGGGTTTGATAGTGTTGGTTTTCCTTCTCTTTATTTAGCATTTTGAGCATCTTGTTTACCTTCTTGCTTGATTTAATTTTTATACATATTGCATGTAGTTATCTTTATGTTTAAGAATCCATGAAATAAATTAAAAGTTATGATCCTTATGTTGTTGGCGAGATTAGCGAGTTAATAGATGTATTAGGTTAGTTTGAGATTACTGGAAACATGTTTTTGGCGAAAGTTTGAAGATTTGATAGGGTTTTATAACCCTCAATTAGACCAGAAAGTTTAGTTCATCTTGCGAGTAGTGTAACTTCGTCATGCCAATAGCTTTTCTAGATTTGCATGACCCTATGACTATCTACTTCGAGTCTACTATCCAACAAACTAGGCCTCGTCGATTTTTAGAATGTAAAAGTGAGTCAAACCCTTTGTACAAGATTAAGTGTCAAAACTGTGTTTGCTGTCCAAAATATAGATTGTAAAGATGCAGTGAGCAGGCGGATCAAAACTTAATATTTTTCGACGAAATTTAAACTGTAGCATATTGATAATATTTATAACTTTCATGATTTTTTCCAGAATTTTCTGTAAGGTTTAGATAGGTCAGATAGTGCCAAACGTTTGCAAAGTCCAGCAGACCCTGTTTTAGAACAAGTGTCATTGATGTGTCTTTCATAATAAGATTACTTAGGCTATGGTTTATGGGTGAACTATGGTAGTTACATAACATATAAGGGTAACTTAATATGGAGGGAGATCGTCTAGTTCGACCATTTAGCATTCCTTTAAGTATGATGATCCTCTAGTTAAAAACGTCAAATTTTAGAAAATGTAAGTGTGGCATTTTTAGTGGTTCTCAATCATGGATTCTTAAATATAGGATATTACTACATGCCGATATATATAAATATGTATCTATTTACTCGTACTATGTTACATCTTATTATAAGTGTGAGTTTTAATTACGCGCACCATTATTTTAGGTCGCGATTCGGATCTCTCGACTTCGTTTCTTCATTGTTGATCATGATGTACGCATCGCTGTCATAGTTGTTCACTTGTTGTGATTCTCTTATCCGATACTTTTATCTTAGGTGAGTTTGTAGCCCCACCTTTTCTCTTTCAATGGTTTTCATAAACGGTTTTCGGGGTGAGAATACATGCTCGTTTACTAAGCAAATTTATTGATTTCTACTACATAAGCGTTACATGACTAGTTTTACTAGAGCTTTTACTTACTTACTACATGACTTTTAATACATGGTTGTTTACTCATGAATTGCCTAAAGCTTGATTGCTCTTGACTACATGATTTGGAGTCATTGAATTCTTGTATATGGAAAATCGTGTGTTGGAACTATTACTTGTTTTAAATTGGACACAAGTGTTTTTCAATTGTATGTTATTCCAGATCTTATTATTGCCTAGGTTACCAAAATGCCAATTAAGTCCCTTTTATCATGAACCGTTAATTACTAGTTGAGTAAGCGTGAATGTTGTGGGTAGATCTATTGGGACTGACAATCCCCGCCTTGAATTTCTGGTCACAAGTTGGCCATGGCGCATTTAACAGGTTGAATTCTTTTAGAATGTTTGGCATACATTCTATATACTTCAAAGGGCGTTACGTTAAGGTTTCGGGGTCATGAGCTTAGTGCAATAATATATGTTTTGGACTAGTGAATTCGTTTCGTAGTCTATTAGTACTTAAATCTTATGGTCCACTACTAAACATTTCCTGATTTATTGAATCACTACTTGGATTTCAGAAATAATACTTTGAAATATTGTAACGCTACTTTCTTACTGAAATATTACTTGAACTATTTCAATACTGCTTTTACTTAAACCTATGAATTCACCAACATTATTGTTGACGTTTTTGCATGCATTTTCTTAGGTTATATCTTGTTAGCTGAGCTTTGGGAGCATTCGAGACGCGTGGATATTTGCAAAACTCAAGGACTTGGTTTTACTTCACAATCGATAACTATTTTTCCTTAAATATACAAAATGATTCACGTTTGAAATCATGTAATCTTGTTAAATTATAAATTATTGGGACTCGATTTTACTTTGAAAATTTAATCGAATGTGACATTTGATTAACGTCTCTTTTGAGGTCGTTTTCTGTAACTTGTACTTTATACTATGAAGTAGCACCCCAAAGTGGTAATCCGTTGCGTAGTGATTTTATGGGGGTGTTACAGAGTGGTATCAAAGCACTGGTTATAGAGAACTAGGTCATTTTCAAAACCTAAACTATAACCGTTTTTCGAAAAATTTTAAGAGTCCTTCACCATTGTCTGATATTCGCGCGCGCTTTCTCCCAGGTAATTTATATGCTCTCTTTTGCATCCCTATTGCTATTACACTAATAATTAGTATATAATACTTGGTTATGATTTTACCCTTCTACGTCTATCCTATGACGTCATACTATTTCCCTTATATCGGTCGGTTATATATTGGTCATTTCGACTATCGCGTACTTCCTGCTTTCTTATTTTCTCCCTCGAATGTCAATACTAGTATTATATAAGAATACTCATTCATATATGAGCTACTTTCTTCTTAAATTCTTATGCTTATCTTCGGAATCACCGCTATCTATATATATAAGAGTAATTCATATAAGTGTTGACTATTTACGGTTACTTTCGTCTATTTTTGGAACTTTCGAGTAAAGTTGGCATTTTAATAGGAAAATTTTGTTTTAAATCCTATTGTATATTTGCATTAATGAATAGGCTAATATGTTAGGTCCTAGTGGCGAGTTAGATGGAACGCCAACTCTTCTGGATGGTCGAGATACGACCAAAACCGTGGAAACAAACTTAGTGTGTTACATAATTTGTAATGCAGATAGTTAGGCTTATAACTAATTTTATTTGACTTGGAGGCTATTGGGTTTCTACATGGGTGAAGGGTAAAACATATGAGGACCATGTGGTTCTTTGGATAAATCCGTAATTATTCCGGATGAATGAGTTACGACTAGAACGGCCAAACTAATCATAAAATTGTGCCCAGATTTTCAAAATGAGTTTGAGATTAATATTTTCATATTAAGTGCCCTATTTTCCAATTAAAACCTGTAGGATTTAGATAAACTTAAACATGGGCTTTCGTTTTGAGTCAAACGGAGTTATAAAATGGGAATTATGCTAAAAATGATAGAACAAAAAAAATGTTTTAAATAATTAGATTTGGCACATGATGGTAAAATGATAACTTCACTTAGGATCTTAAAACTTTGAGTATTTATCTTGTAATCTCAGTAAACTAGAGTCTACCATCTTGTTTAAGGCGAAAACCGTTCATTTATACCTATTGCGGATTTTGAAATATACGTCCATTAAGTCAAATTGCAAAGGGCAGAAATGTTTATGTAATGATAATTACCTACATATGTGTATAGTACTATGGTAAGTCTTAATAAGTTCTTTCCTTTGATATTTTATGAGCAATGCGGTGATCTCTGAAACATTAACGCGACTTTTATTTTATTTCTTTTTTTGTTAATATTGACATTCGGTGTACTTTGTCAATTCCACTAGTTATTTTATTGTTCGACTCCGAGTCCGAACACTCTTCTTATGCTTTTGAATCGCGTATGTTCTGTTTGTAATCCATTGTTTTAAAATCTTCCAATTGATGGGAGTACGGATTTATCTTGTCACCTCGGATCGTGCCGTCTTTTGGCACTTACCTTTGGATCATGATGGACTAACGTCTCATTACTCTTCTTGTTACTTCTTATGATTATGAAGAATTCTTGCCGTATAGTAGACACTCCTTTTTACTTAATGTAGCTTTTGGTCATTGTTTTGATATTGTGTTTTGTGTTGGCCATGCTTAAGTAGGATGATTTATAATTGTCTTATTGAAATGAATTGGGACGTTTCTTCATATAATAAGGAAATTATAAACCGTCGAACCATAAGTTTATAAATTATTACTTACAAGGATTATGACGCCTCTTTTTGTAAGTGACAAATTATAAATGAGTGAGCTTATGTGTATTCGACATAGCGTGTGTTCGTCCGTACGAATCATTCTTTGGGCTATGAACTTCTTTCAACTCGTAATTTGTTATATGGATTTTTCCCAATGTGTATCGATCGCCGCGAACTTAATAAGCCGATGGTAATGAACCATTAACCGCTTTTAAGAATTAACAACTTGTTAAATTCCTCATTTCCAATGGCTTCTTCTTCGAGACATGTATTTTATCTGTCCTTTTAAGGATTCTCGCGACATTCAATCCGTTCGCTTGTGCACGTTTCATATATTTGATGTTTTGACTTTTTTCTCATTTAGTTTCCGTTGGAAACCTCGACCATGACTTGTCTATATCCTCATCTCTTCACAATTTAACCGAAGACGATTCAGACGAATTGAGCGTCGGGACGTCGCTTCCTAAAGGGGTAGATACTTTAACAACCCGAATTTGAGATCAATATTCTAACCGAGCTTTAATTCTAATTTTTAATTTTTATAGAATTTAATTTTAAACCGTTTATCAAAAATCGTCGTTTTAGCTATTTTCGAGTCGTGATTTGGATTTTATCCATTTTAGCGTTTGAGAAATCGACAACTCCATATTTTAGCTTCGAAAGCTTATTTATCTTTCATTTTAATACTTTTTGACTTTTATCCACATTTGGCCAAAACTGCGTCATAATAGTGTTTTTACAATTTTTAATATTTCAATTAAGTATTTTAAAACAAATATTGTAGAATAAATGTTTTAGAAAAATAAAAATAAAAATATAATTTATAAACATAACATTTAAACCAAACACCCTCTTTAATTGTTTTAGGCTCATAAAACTAAAACCAAAACTAACCCCTCTTATTTTATTTTTACTCTTACTAAATCCTAAACCAAACACTTCCTTAATTATTTTTACTTCTCCTACAAAACTAAAAACCAAACACCCACTTTTAGAAATTAACTAAACAATTAGGCTCAAGTTTGGTGTAGTACAAAGTAAACACAAAAAAATATATTCCAAGCCCACCTCCTTATAAATTTGGTTGACTGATAAACCAAAACAACATCCTACGATATCTATTTTTATAAAAATTAGGAAATTAGATCTATATATAATGCTTCCTTTTCTTTTTAAAACACATAGTAACCATCGAAGAAAAAAAAACGACTAATCCCTCTCCCTCCTACTGTGTTCGTCGACCACAACCCCAAAATCACCATCTACACCTTCAATTCTCCATAAAAACCCCTCCATTATACACCAAAACACTTATAAAATTAACCTTAATCCTTCTTTATTAACAAAAGCCAACATCCAAGACTTTTTATAAAATCTCAAGATTTTTGATTTTAGGGTTTTGTTCCAATTGGGTGCAATTAAGGTATCTAAGGTTTGATTACTAGTGTTTTTCACAAGATTTGAGTAGAAAAATCAAGACTTTTGGTCCTCTCTTGCTCCTTCTTGTTTTCGGCCAAGACACCAAAACCACAAGGGTTTGTGGTTTTGACCAATTACTTGTTTCCCTATCTTCTTGTAAGTATTTTCTTTGATTTTGATTTGGTTTTAAGTATATATGTGCATGCATGTTGATTTTGATAATTAGGAATCCATGGTTAATTTGTGAAAAGATGATTTTTGATTCGTGAATATTTGAGGATGATCAAATGGTTTAGTAGTGATTATAGGTTAGTGTGGTTATGTTGAATGCGAAATTGGTGTGAAAAATTTAAGATTTGCGAGGGTTTGTAAATCCTCAATTAGACCAGAAAGTTTAGGCTTCATTCAGCAAGATGAGCGTTGTTGTAAACTGAGATTTAAAAGATTAGTGTGGTGGTGGTCGTTATAATGAACGTGTGGTAAAAATTTGAGCTTCCAACTCTTAAAAACGAAAAAGATATGGCATTTTGAAGTGTGAAAACTAAAGCGGCAAAATTCTGCACACACTGTTTTTGCGCAGAATTTTGGTCCATCTTGCGCGAAGTGTAATTTGGTCATGCCAATAGGTTTTCTAGATTTGCAGGACCCTATGACTATCTACTTCGAGTCTACTTTCCAACGAGCTAGGCCTCGTCGATTTCCAGAATGTAAAAGTGAGTCAAAACCTTTGTACAAGATTAAGTGTCAAAACTGTGTTTGCTGTCCAGAATTTAGATTGTAAAGATGCAGTGAGCAGGCGGATCAAAACTTAATATTTTTTGACAAAATTTAAACTGTAGCATCTTCATAATATGTATGACTTCCTTGAATTTTTCCAGAATTTTCTGTAAGGTTTAGATAGGTCAGATAGTGCCAAACTTTTGCAAAGTCCAGCAGACCCTGTTTTAGAACAAGTGTCATTGATGTGTCTTTCATAATAAGATTACTTAGCCTATGGTTTAAGGATGAACCATGGTAGTTACATAACATATAAGGGTAACTTAATATGGAGGTAGATCGTCTAGTTCGACAATTTAGCATTCCTTTAAGTATGATGATCCTCTAGTTAAAAACGTTAAATTTCAGAAAATGTAAGTGTGGCATTTTTAGTGGTTCTCAATCATGGATTCTTAAGCATAGTATATTACTACATGCCGATATATATAAATATGTATCTATTTACTCGTACTATGTTACATCTTATTATAAGTGTGAGTTTTAATTACGCGCACCATTATTTTAGGTCGCGATTCGGATCTCTCGACTTCGGTTCTTCATTGTTGATCATGATGTACGGATTGTTGTCATAGTTGTTCACTTGTTGTGATTCTCTTATCTTATACTTTTATCTCAGGTGAGTTTATAGCCCCACCTTTTCTCTTTCAATGGTTTTCATAAATGATTTTCGGGGTGAGAATACATGCTCGTTTACTAAGCAAGTTTATTGATTTCTACTACATAAGCTGTAGGTCCTTGGTCTAGGATCTATATAACCTTTACAAGACAATAGCTAACTTGAATAAATCCAAATCAACTATGTGAGAGAGAATTCTTATATATGAAAACTGAGAGTTTTGAACACATTACTTGTTTTACATTGGACACAAGTGTTATTCAATTGTATGCTATCCAGATTAATTCCTGAATATTATTGCATAAGTTGCCTTATTGCCATTAAGTCCCTACTTATCATGAACCGTTAATTGCTATTGTAGTAAGCGTGAATGTTATGGGTACATCTATCGAGACTGATGTAACATTTCTCAATTTCAAGTCATTTTACGACTCCTATTATTCGTCATTATTTATTTTGGTCCGATACGCGTTTACTTTTAAATTTTATTTAAGCTAAATCGCGTAGACTAGTAAATAATCATATAATGAAACGGTCATCCAATAAATTAAGGTGTTTGATGCATATAACTACTACTGTTTTAAGTAGATTATTGTGTGATCCATAATTGTTATAGATAGATGTGAGACTTTATAAAAACTAGTAGGCAACCTCGTTATTTAAGAACTTTGAAGATCCTTACTCGACGTCGCGACTATCACGCTAAAAGGCGTAACACGATTCCTCACAGCACACACTATAGATATACTACTTAACTCACTCAGCATCGCGCCGGCCTCCACGACCACACGGCCCTACCATACCCAATAATGGTATTACATAGACTCTATACAAATCACATCCCCCACTTCCTCCACACCTTTTATTCTCACATTAAAACGAAATTAAATCAAATCTTGTGTTAAAGGTCTATGTTGGCCGAATATAGACAAGAGGGACATAAACCATTTGTCACATGTGCTAAATCCTTACACCTCCTAAGTACATGTACATTTTTAAGGTAATAAAAACCTAGTACTTGTATGATACTAGCAAGATCTCAAAAACTACACTTCTACTTGTAATCCCACTCGTCCCATATATACAAACCACCTAGAAATCCTTAAAAATCCTCCTAATATCTCTTTAAGTACTTGTACATCCTATGTTTAACTCTGGACCATGTAATATTGGTCTCTTATTAGCTAGATACACATTGGTTATTAACCATTTAACTTCCCTATGATCTTTGTTTCTCCTTTGATGCCACGGCTAAGCAAGAGCACACACAAAATCCATAAGATTTTCATATCTTAGCAAATCTTATACAACCTAGAGGTAATTAATAATGGTACTTAGTTGTTTTAACAAAATAGTGTGTGGTTAACTAGAAATTGCAAAACCACTAGGATTAGAGCGTGTTTTTGGTTGGTTTGTGTAATAGGGAGTTAACTAGCTTCTTGCCTATTAATACACACTATATTCACCAATATTACACTATTGAACTCACCATACACTAAACACTCTCTATCTTTGCTCTCTTCTCTGTTCCGAACATAAGACGCAAATCAAAACACTTTCCCTTACCCACACTTCGAGTCACAACAAACCCCTAGGAGATCATACAAGTGCACAAAAAGATACACGGAGACTAGGTTAGGAGTTTACAAAGCTGGAAATTTAGGGTTTGGTTAATTTGACCGTTGCCTTACAAAGACGGTTTTCACATTTGCTCTGTTATAATATGTACCAAGATCTCTTGGGACTCTTGTAATCACAATTGAACACTTGAAAACCTATTAATTCATTTATATATCGTTTCTTTGTTATCTTGTCATTGTGTCACGTTAACATATAAAAGAATGCTAACATTGAAAACATGCACGACAACGCACATATACATGTTCGAATAATACTTGTGTGGTGCTAGAACATAGTAAGAGTACGTACAAATGATTGAAAATGACTAAGCATATCCATTTAACATCGGGTAAAGAAACCAATGTGGAAAACAAACTTTTACACTCGAAACCAATAAAAAATATGCGTAACTTTTATTCTATAACCAAGATACTATGGCTTAGGGAGGGGTATGTGACCCATTTTAGCGTACTTACTGTGATATTTGACCGACCCATATGTAAGCTAATCAAACGAAATGTGGGTTACTAGACTGTCGATACATTACACTTGCTTAGGGAAACTAACGGAGCAACAATAGGCCTTGTGAAATCTAAACGTGCTCTACGGTTTGGGGCCCCCAACCGCTTTCAATAGCCCAAAGGGTGGGAATGTAAGCTCATTTTTAAGGGCCCTTCATTCGAGCTTATGTGGGATAGGGAAGCTTATTAAACTATTGTTATACTCGACAAATACAAGAAAGCCCTAAGGGGGCACGAACGAAAACCCTCAAACAAAAACAAACAACAATAAGCCTACCAAGTAGGCCACTGGCTTAATTATAAGTTACGATGCTTATTAAGAAACCTACGCGCTTGTTGAACTCACAAAGGTCTCTAAGATCTTTAACGCTATTGTTAAAAACCAAACCGGATCCTTATTGGGCTTGTTAGCCCATGATCGTGAACCAACAAAGCCCATAAGCCACAAATAAGCTTCGGCAGCTTATTTGTGGGCTTAACCAGCTTATGAGGCTTATTATAACCTTAGACAAGTTAATGGACCTAAACGGATTGAGCCCAAACGTGTATAACCCTTATCGGGCTCGCAATGGGGTCAAAAGCCCATTACCGGGGCCTATTTGCTTATTGGATAAGCCACGAAGTTAAGCCAGATTAATCAGACCCGAATAAGCTTAATGAGTCTAGAAAATAAGTTGTATAACCTAAGAAACCCTTTTTACAAACTTTCGGGTTGAGTTATTGGGCTAACGAGCCCAATAAGCTCAAATAAGCTCCCCCGAGCTTATTTTTTAGCTTATCAGTCTTTAATAAGCTTAAGGAGAGCTTATGTACTCGTGAAACTTCATTCGGACCATTAAATAGCTTATTGGACCTTAACGGACCTAATAAGGCTCGTTAAGCCCAATAAGCATAAATAAGCTCATCCCAGCTTATTTATAAGAAGTCTCAGTTTCTATGGCTTATTTGAAAGTAATAAAACCAATTGTCACTTGTTAGAACTTAATCGGGCTTAAAATGTGATTTTTACAAGTTAAGGGACTAAATGTGTAAACTTTGAAACTTGAGGGTTCAATTCTGTCAACTCACTGTTTTTGTAAGTTGAGGGACTGTTTTGTCATTTCTGAAACTTTAGGGACTATTGGGACATATAAGGACCTAAAGGGTAATTTGGTAAAGTTAAAGGACCAAATGTGTACAAGTGGAAACTTAAAGGTTTAAAATATAAAATAGTATATATTTTATAAACCCAGGGGCTGTTTTGTAATTATGGAAAACCTAAGGGTTATTTATAAAGTAAATTTAAATAAACACTTCTTGACATATCGGACGAATGACATCCGGATAGTATACCGGTTAACCTACAACTTAATAAGTAGGAATATTTATTAGTGACGTTTATACGTATACAAAATCATGTAAAATCGTATACCTTCTCAAAAGCCATCAAGTGAATACAAATTCAATAAACATTTGCACCACCACACAAGTGATAACAGCATATATAAACTAGCAATTTATTATAGTTTATACATTGAGTCTTTAGCCTAAACTGTAGACTAAGACTGGCCGTATTTACTTAGGTATTTGACGGTGTGATTCATTTGCTATACTTGGATATATTATCATTTTCAGAGGGGAATATTTACAAGGTAAGTCTTCATAGGCTCTTGTTTTACTATTCTTTAAATGATTTTACATCTTTGGGGTGAGAAACATGCTTTGTTTTACAAACTGGACGCAAGTGTACATTTTATACTTTGATTACGAGTTTGCCTAAGTAGCGATAACCCACTAAGCCCTATTATCATGAATTGTCAATTGCTAGATTGCGAGTGCGAATGTTATAAATATATCTATTTGGGATGAGTCCCCCGTTGGGTGTGAGTAAGCGGCTCACTGTGAGGACGGTCTGCCGGACAACAAACGTATACCATGTCGGACTTGGGATGTTGCGGGTTAGAACATCATTCAGGGGCATTTATTGGCAATTTATTGCATCCATATACGTCGAGCTTCAGTTCTCGATGAGTTCATAGCCCCACCCTTTTCTTTTCTAATGGCTTCCATAAACTGTTATCGGGGTGAGAATACATGCTCGTTTTACTAAGCCAACTTATTGATTTCTACTACTTAAGAGTTACATGACTATTTTTTTTACTAAAGCTTTTACTTGCTTATTACATGACTTTTAATACATGGCTGTTTACTCATGAATTTACTAAATCTTGATTTGCTTACTAAATGATTTGAGATCACTGAATTCTTATATATGAAAACTGAGAGTTTTGAACACATTACTTGTTTTACATTGGACACAAGTGTTATTCAATTGTATGCTATTCCTGATCATATTATTGCCTAAGTACCCTTTTGCCATTAAGTCCCCTTTTCTACCATGAATTGTTAATTACTAGCTGGGTAAACGCGAGTGTTGTGGATAGATCTATTGGGACTGACCATCCCCGTCTTGGCTGTGGTTTCTAGATAACCATTGACACATTTAACATTTGAGGTAATTCTTAGGATGTTTGGCAGCATCTACATATATATCTTTGGGGCACAAACCTCGAACACTTGTTTGATTACAATGCATGTTAAGGTTCAGTGTCATGAGCTTAAGGCAATAATATATTGTTTTCATCTAGACTTGGTGAATTTGTTTCTCTTGTCTACATTAATCTTGTGGTCCACTTCTAAACATTTCTTGAATTATTAAATCACTATTTAGATTTTAGAAATAATGCTTTGAAATGTTGTAACGCTACTTTTCTTACTGAAATATTAATTGAAATATTTCAAAACTGCTTTTACTTAAACCTATGAATTCACCAACATTATTGTTGACGTTTTTGCATGTATTTTCTCAGGTTATATCTTGTTAGCTGAGCTTTGGGAGCATTTGAGACGTGTGGATATTTGCAAAATTTAAGGACTTGGTTTTTCTTCACATTCGATAACTATTTTTCCTTAAATATACAAAATAATTCACGCTTGAAATCTTGTAATCTTGTTAAATTATAAATTATTGGGACCTGATTTTACTCTGAAATTTTAATCGAGTGTGACTTTTTATTAACATCTCTTTTGAGGTCCCATACATGATTGGTGAACAATGGGTACTTAACATGGCCATAGGTCATGTGCATTCGATTGTAGTAGCATATAGTGTCCATGGACCCATAGCATTACACGGTAACAAATGGCTAATTCACAATGGGTCATGGGTCATGTGCCATTAGGTTACCATTTAGCTTTAAATAAAGAATCTAGTTAAAGTCTCTAAACGTAAAACAAATGTCTAGCTTATTTAACCCTAAACTCAAAGCCGTAGGGCCAAGCATACACCGTTCTAAACCAGAAAGACCGAACCGAACCCGGACGCCAAACCGGAACCGTCTTATTTTGGTCTGGTCCCTATCGTTCTGGCGTGTTGGTCCAATTCGATCTTCTCGGTCCGTCGTCCGGTCCGGTCCAGTCGATCTTCCAAAAAACCAGAACTTAATGCCATGTCGGGGACCGGACCGAAGACCGAACCGGACCGGGCCGACCCGGACCCGCGACGTACCATTTCGGTCCGTCCGCCGGTCCGCCGGCGTGTGTTAAAACCAATTCGGTCTCGTTACGGTCCGGTTCTTGGCTAGTCCCAGTCCGGTTTGACGATGCTCACCCATATCCTTAAGAAGAAAGTGCAGTGAACAAACACAAAACTGAGCAAATATTAACATTAGATAATGAAGCATTAAGCTATCTTAATAATAAGCTAATCTAAAAACTACTCATTTTTGGGTTGACTTTGACTTTGACCAGTTGACTTTTCTGTTGACTTTTTGACTTGATTGACTTTTTGGCTTCGATTTGGCTTTGTCTTTCACAGTCTTTTCCATTCCGAGTCCGGTTTTGTCGTTTTGGCTTTGTTTTTCGTCCTTTTCTTAAATATTCGTTCCTGCACAATACAATTAGCAAAACAAGCATATATTTGGCATTTTAAGTCCGTTTTTGGTTATTTTAGCTCGTTTTTAAAGGTAAAAGGTATGTGTAATTAAACGCATACCACAAAGCATGTTTTTTTTGTATTTAGTCACATACAATTAAGCATGAAGTGACCAAAAATGTTAATAAGTGTGACCATATGTTGTTTAAAGTGAAGAAATGTGTATTTTGTGTGACTATTGATCATCTAATAGCCACATGAATTCTATGTTTGTGTGGCCTTTTGTAATATGTGACCAAAAGTGTTAATAAGTGTGATTATATGTTGTTTAAAGTAAAGAAATGTGTATTTTGTATGACTATTGATCATCCAATGGTCACATAAATTTTATGTTTGTGTGGCCTTTTATAATATTTAGTCACACAAAGCATAAAATTTAATGATGACCGATTTCATATTTTATTCTAAATAATAGCCACATGAATACTTCACGATGTGACTGTTATGAATATATTGGTCACATATAATCACCTTAAATATGGCCTTAAACATAATTTAGTCACACATTTGTGATATGATGTAGCTATGGTAAAGGCATATAGTCACATGATCGTGCCAGAAGTAAATGTGACTATACACATTAGCTTTTGGCAAGCTAACACAAACTAAACTTTAAACACACATATTAAGTTATGTGACCATATGTACTGGATTTTGGCTACACTTAAATAATGTGTGACAAAACGTTTAGTGTGACCATATATGACATTTGGTCATAGTGTTCAAGTGTGTGACATATATTTGTCACTATTTATATGTATATCGTGACTAATGATTCAACCTTACTTTTTATTTGTCACGCGTCCCAAATTTATATGTAGCTAAATAATTAGCAAAAGATAGCAGTCACCCTTAAATAATGTGTGACAAAAGTTGACTGTATGATTTAGACACATAAAAAAAATACTTCATGTGGCCATATATGCCAATTTGGTCACATTGTTCAAGTGTGTGACATATATTTGTCACTATTTATATGTATATCATAACTAATGCTTCAAGCTTCCTTGTATTTGTCATGCGTTCCAAATTCATATGTGGCTAAATAATATTACCAGTTACCTTTAGCCACATAATGTTCGAATGTGTGGCAATACAGTTCTAATGGTCACACAATCGAAATTTTCATGTGTGGCTAATTAGTAAATGTTGTCTATTTTGGTACCTTTAGCCACATAACTATGTGAATGTGTGGCCGTTCCATTTTGCCCATGTGTGACTAAATCTACTTTTTGTACTAGTGTTATGAGTTTCCTACATCAAATACTCTTGGGGCAATGGTTTTTGAAAGCAGTATTACAAGTAACACAGATTTTGATGTCATCATTCAACACATAGACGACCCGGCCCAAAGAGTAAACAAATTGCACCCTTTATATATGTCGCTACAATTTCCCTTTCTTTTCATCTACGGACAGTCGGGGTACAATACAAATCTAATGCTAAGATCAGCTGATGGTCGTGGCAGGGAAAGAAGAGTCACAATGCTTGCCTACTACAGATACCAGCTCCATTTTCGATTGCAGCAGTACGATCTGATTTTTAGGGGAGGCAGACTATTTCAACAATACGTTGTTGGTGTGTTTTGTGCTGTTGAACAAAACCGACTTGACTTCATAAGGAAAAAGCAAAATTATATTCGAGCTGGAAAATCCACATTTTTCATCACATTCACATGTAATGTAAATTCGCCAGAAATCAAAAGATTCATGGCTCAATACCCTGAGCTGCTTCTGATGGAGCGGATGTCGTGTTCCGGTTTTTTAAGCAGAAGATTTAATCTTTCGTTACCTTTCTTAAGGAAGAACGTATATTTGAAAATGTCACACGAGGTATGATATCTTGCATTAAAAAAAATTGAATTAATTTATATTGAATGTCTCCGTTTGTTAATCTTTGTTTTTATCTTGCAGTTCTCTACACAGTCGAGTTTCAGAAGAGAGGATTTCCACATTGCCACACTTTGCTTTGGGTAGATTCAAAAAGTAAAATAAAAAGCGCTGAAGATGTTGACCAATATATTTCAGCTGAATTACTCGATCCAAGAATAGATCCAGATGGGTATAACATTGTTTCTGAAATGATGATGCATGGTCCCTGTGGAGCTGCTAACATGAAGGCTTCATGCATGAAGGGTGACAAGTGTGGCAAGAGCTTTCCTAAAAAATTCAATTCCAAAACCTTTTTTGACGACAACGGTCATGTGCACTATTAGAGAAGGGACACAAGTATAACTACCACAAGAAACCAATTCAAATTCGACAACAACTATGTTGTTCCATATAACCGTGATCTACTTCTAGCCTTCCGAGCTCATATCAACGTTGAATACTATAGGTGGAGTATGCTTATAAAGTATTTATTCAAGTACATATCAAAAGGCACAGACAAAATATTTGCTCGGGTGTTTAGGCAAATGGGTGAATCATCGATTGAAGCAACACCTTCATGAGAAATGGTGGATGAGATTCAGAACTATGTCGAAGGGCGTTTCATTTGTGCTCATGAAGCATATTGGAGAATTTTCAAGTTTGATATTTATCATAGAGAACCGGCTGTTCAAATCTTGGTAGTGCACTTGGAAGATATGCAACGAATAACTTTTAGAGACATAGATAGGTTACGATCGGTGGTAGACCTGCATGGAAAGAAAAACACAACATTAACCGAGTGGTTTGCTTATAACGCCAGTAATGAAACGGGTAGATTTCTATCATATTTGGAATTCCCATCGGAATTTGTGTGGCATTCTGATAGTAAGAGTTGGTCACCACGGAGAAACAACAAGTCATCGATCAGACGTCTAGCATATGTGCCTCCAACTTCAGGAGAATTATTCTTTTTAAGAATGTTACTATGCCATCAAAAGGGTTGCAGGGATTTCTTCGAAGTACAAACTATTAATGACGTTTTTTATCCGAATTATAGAGTTGCGTGTGAAGCGTTGGGTCTACTAGGTGATGATAGAGAATAGGAAACTGCACTTGAGGGGGCATGTGCATCTGCAACTTCTGAGAAGCTAATATTTGTCTTTTCTCACATACTACTCCATTGTGACATTACAGATCCATCTAAACTTTGGACAAAGTATTGGGAACAAATGAGTCAAGATATACCAAAGAAAGTGTCGGAAAAAAGTACAGATTCCTAACTACCATCTTAATGCCGACTCACTGCAAGGATATACACTCTATGAATTAGAGATTATTCTAAACAACTGTGGTAAATCGCTGCAAAGCTTTGGTCTCCCGCCACCTCTTGCAGATCTATTAGAGCAACTAGCTAACAGACTCCTTATGGAAGAGAGAAACTTAAAACACACGGCGTAAAAAACACACGAGCCCATACCTATCTTACATAAAGGACAGTATTCCCATACTCCAGACTTATCTTACACAAAACACACCATCTCCACATGTCTAACACACGACAAACACACATAACACATCATGATTCAAAAGTCCACATTCTCCTTCAGCTTCTCGATGAAAATGCCTTTTTCCTGAGCCCTCAGCTCAAACTCCCTTCTGAGTATTTGCAGCTTTATCAATTTTGGAATATCTTTACCCTGAACCTGCTTCATAAACTCGACCATCTTACCCGACACATGCCTTCCCACTAGCATGTCCAGTTCATCAATAAAACTCTCTCTTTCATCGACGGATAGCAGTCACACAAGCACACAATGCATTTATCTCTCTCGCCAGTTTCAAATCCTTACTTATTTCCCTGCGACAGTGCAATATGAACTGCGACTCCTAATCCGGTGAATTAACACTTATGCGTAGCTCATCACATATTGGTAGTGCTGCCATTGATTGTGTTTTTTTAGCTTTGAATGTAAAATACACTCACTCATCACCCTTTAAATTGACATTACACCATCACTATTCATATGTACCCCCTCTCCAAAATACAATGACAAAGAAAAGCAACCTATATGCCTTTACTATAAAACTTTTGTCCCTATCCTCTTTAAATAAAAAACAGTTGACATTACAAACTTTTCAAAAGCTACTGATTTCACAGTTTTTTACTCATCTGTGTTTTGCAATGATTTACTTATCTGTATTTTCCATTCACTTAGCTAAATACCATAAACTAGATATATAATCACTAACAGAAATTAATCTACCACAAACATAAATATTTATTAAATACTCAGGAAATCACAAACCACACTAAATCCTTATTAGAATAGGCATACACACAAACATCATCACACTTATTCGACAACCACAAGAAACATCATACTATCCACACACGACATGTAAGCTGCATACAACAAGCAGCATTAACACTTATAAGAAGATTCATCCCATAGAACATTTATTAAAAAATTACAAAACACATTAAAGCTTCTCAGTAAACTTCTCCTTCTCATAAGCCATTAGATTTGCATCAATCTGCAATTTCCATAACCTCTGAATCCTCCTATCATCCTTCCACAAAGCCTCATTTAGAAACTCAGCTGTCTTAACCGCCGCAGCGACACCCGGCACAGCCTACAGCTCTTGAATAAATCCACCCTATCATCATATGCAGTTACCATCTCCTGATGTAACACATCCATGCGTCTCGCAAACTCATTATCCTCTTCTACAGCATTTTGGCAATATAACGCCATCATATCCGCCCACTCCCAACCACCAACACGCTCTTGCAACGCCGCACACTTCGCCAGCGACGTTATTACTTTCTATCTTCACAAAATACAAGCACACCTCTCTTAGAATTAAAACTCAATAAATACGCACAATGAAATACAATTTTACAATATACAATCAGGTAAAACAATAACACATTATGCCCCTGTCTGTCTAAACAAACATTTGTCATATCAAACATGGCTACCAAGTGTAAATAAAAAAAAGACACATTTACAAGCTTTTGTTACTTAGTCCTTTGTATCGGTGTAGAATCATATACACTGAAAACAACACATAATGCCAATATATGTCTAAACCAACATCTGCCATATCAATTGTACACAACAATTGCAAATAAAGAGAAGGCATGCATTTACATACTTTTGTTGCTTAACACTTTGAATCAGTGTAGAATAAACAGCATACCCCATGTGCATATCCATCATGCATATACAACACATCCAAACTTTAGTATCATAGAATTCAAACAACATATAGCAACAGTCCAAAACAAAACATCCTTAAAAAAACAAAACCTGCTTAGAATCAGAACACCACTATTAAAAAAAATAAGTAAACATTTGCAATTAGTTACTACTTAGCTAGCATCACCATTGTTTTTTGATGGCATACATCCACTTGCTTCTGTTTCTCACTGTTTATGCCAACAGTCATCTCCTCCGTGACAAAACAGATAAAGACAAACAGGCAGCTAGCACCATGTGAGCCTGCATAATGCATACAAAAACCAAATATTCTCAACTAAGATAACTTTTCAAAAAGAAAGATTCAACAAAAATATCACACACAAGCTGCATTTTGTTTCTAAATTAAGTGACAAAAAATGTGAACCTAATCTTGCTTAGAACATAAATGGATATTTGATCCTACTACCAACTAAGGAAAAAAATTGTTGTCTTTTCTAAGTTTTGCTAACTCTATAACATACTTCTTACAAGAACACCCACACACGACATCATAAAAGACATCGCAGAGACAATCGTCTCAACTGTACCCCGCCGGATGTCTGAAACACGGCCAACAGAAAAGGATAGTTCAGCAGCCACGACAACAGCAGGCCCAAGGCCAACTACTGCAAAAAGGTCTCTCCACACAGACCTGTCGTTAGAGGCCAAAAAAAGGAGACTGGAATGTTTAAGACAATATGGCAACACAATCAGAAAACAATATCCAGCTTTAACTGTTTCCTGCATTTTGGTAAATTAGTCGTACGATGAAACTTAGTTTAAGGCAGTGCAGCAAAAAGCAACGTGTAGCTTAAATTGCTTACTGCATTTTGATACATGGTTTGTGTTTGTCTAGCTTGAAATGTTTATGGTAGCTTGAAATGTTTAGGTAAAACTTTGGCTTCACTTTAGTTTCCTGAAGCAAAACTTGCATTTTGGTACATGGTTTGTAATAAATCTAGATACGTAGCTTACTCATTCTGCATATTTCATTTTAGTTTCCTCAAGCGAAACACAAGTCAGATACCTATCGACGCAACACAGTTTAGCCCTGCGCTCTGCAGCGAAGCGAAGGCTAAAAACCTAGTTATTATAAAACTACATAACTAAAATTATGGGTTTGATAAGTCGAACTATTAAAAGACAAAAAATACTAAACAAAAATCGTATTGTGCTATTAATAGGGAGTTAGAAAGGGGTAGGGAGGGTAAAATGTTAGCCATCGGTTGTATGTATAACAACACTGTTAAGGTGTTTGTTTCGGCTTATATAACAAGCTTGTGGCTTATTTGGTTTTGTATTATGTTTATAAGTTCATTCTTTGTGTCTTATTTTGAAACTTTTAAGCTTACATAGGTTTAAGTAGTGTTTAATAATGACTTAAAAAGACTTAATTCATAAATAGGTAAGTTTATTAAGTTATTAATTAAGTGTTTGTTTGGTGTTTAAAATAAATTGAAGAAATTAAATGAAATGAATAAAGCCTCGTGGTTGATGGATACTTGGTGGATTCATGGTTATTGAATAAGAGACATATGTGATTTTGTTATTGATTTGTGGTTTTTGTTTTTTTGTTAATCTTTATTGAATTTGGAATTGTTTTTTAAAGTGTTTAGGTTTTGTTATTGATTTTTGTGTGGAAGTAAAAGTAATCTGGGATTTTTTTTCATGTTCTTGTTTTATGATAGATATGTAAAAAGGAAAAATGATTTGAAAATTAAAGGGAAAGAAGACGAGGGTATTTTTGTCATCTAACTTTTGGCTAGGGATGAAACATGCAACCCAAACTTAAAAATATGGAAGTTTTTTGCAATTTCGAAAGGATTGAGACTGAACATGCAATTTGGCCAAACCACAGGGACCTAAAATGCAATTTACTCTATAAAAAACCATTTATTCATATACAAACCAACAACATATATCCAAACAGTCACTTTAATTTTACATGACTTAATAGACTAATTAAACAAACAGGTCCTTAGTATATACAAGCTTAAAAGTTTTAAAATAAGACACAAACGATGAACTTACAAAACATAAGCCTAAAATAAAATAAGTCATAAGCAGGCTATATAAGCCGAAACAAACAACCCCTAATAATGTTTCCATAGTCTCTTTTTAAAATTTGTGATACTGATTTAACTTGGTTGCAGCCGCATGTGTATGATTGTCTACGTCGTATATTATATATTTGTCATACTTTGATCAAACGAGATTAAGCGATAATGTTGTGATATTAATATCTTTTGTGTTTCAAAAGAGTTTCTTGATTTTGGGGTTTTTTTTGTTTAAAAGATGCTTTGAAGTACAAGTCGAGTTGAAACAAATCTAAGCCCGGGTTAATACAACAACGGAAGTTGGCGTCACGGGATCCGTGATAATGAGCGTCATAACTTATACCAACTCAACCTTAAAACTTGATTTAAGGTCAACCGAGTCTTTGGTTTTGAAGTTGAGATCGAGGACATTTGTGCTTGTATAAGTTAGTGTTTGTGACAACTAAGTCAACGAGTTTTATAAGTTAGCGTTTGTGACAACTAGTTTAACTTGAAATTATATTCCATAACTCATAAGTTGTGTAGAGAAAACATCAATTGAAAGTTTGTAATTAGCTTTGTGTGTGTAATAAACGTATATAAGGCTATGTTTATTTATGGCTTTAGACCAACTGGTCGGATGAAATACATAATATTAAATAATATAAAGTACAAAAGTAACAAAACAACCCAACCGACTCATTCGTTTGATGACTCTCAAAATCTTCAACCAACCTACACATGTCACAATATTATGGGATAATGGCATTTCATGTTTCCATTTATTTAAAATACATTTTGCATGTTATAAATAAAGTGATAGATAATGTATATTATCTTTTACATTTTTTAAATAATAATTATACCATTAATTTTAGTTTTTAATTCTCTATGAATCAAGTCCAATATTGACATATTTTCATACACTTTCTCAAATATTGATAATTAAATAAGTCATTTGTAGCTAGCATTGTAAATGAACCGGACGAATACGGACGGAACCTTATTTATGTTCGTTCATTTTTTTTTTTCCGGACAAATAAACAAATGCGGACGCTTAAACGGACATTTTTTTTTAAAACCGTCACTTTATAAATATAAATATTAATAAAGTAAATACTTTATTTAATATAGAATTTTATATGAAATTTTAAGTAATTAAATTAAATATAAAAGAAATAATATTATATATTAGTTTGAGTTGTTGATAAATGGTAAAAAAATTAAGATTGGTTGTATATATTGGTTGTATAGATAGAAATAATATTTTAATATGAGATTGGGTTGTAAGATGTTGTGAATAAACATACTCTAAGTAAAAGACTATATATTAAAGGAGAATTGATTTGCACACTCTATTATTTGATTTGCACACTCAAATTATTGTGTCATTACATTTATACCCTATGTTTTGAAGTGCACACTCCACTAATTAATGTAAGGGTATAAATGTCAAGAAAGAAACATTTTTAGTGTGCAAATCAAAATGTGAAGTGTGCAAATCATTTGCCATATTAAAGGATTGTAAAGGGTTGGCTCCGTCCCTAAATAAGTGTCCACTTTTGACTTTTTAAGTTTTTTTTCATCAACTTTGACCTTAAATTATTTTATTTGTGTTATATAATACTTAATGAAAATTATATCAATAAAAATATATTTAAAACTCAATTCATTCATATATTTTGCATCAAGTATTATATAACACAACAAGAAATAATTAAGGTTAAAGTTGCTAAAAAATGATTTTGAAATTCAAAAGTGGACACTTATTTAGGGACGGAGGGAGTATTAATTTTAATTTTCATATTTTATTTGATATTTTATTCACTAATCAAGTTAAATCACTATCAAATCAGGTCTTGTGTTTAATCTCGACTATTTTTGGCTAACAGGTTACAACCGGACATTGCTTGAGGGTAGTTCTTGATGAACGGGCAGTTGACACCCACGGGTGTAAAAAATATGGTGTTACTCTGCCAAAGTCAACTGTTTTTTGTTTCTCCAGTTTTATTTTCAGCTCTCGTAAACAAAAAAAATATAAAATTTATCAATAAATAATTTATCGAGATGTATGGATAACCAAACCCAGCAGTAAACATGATTTGATATGAGGTTTGAAATGTTTTTTACAGTAAGAATGATAAAGAAGAGATACTTGTCAATAAAAAACCAAAACTATTATAGATTCAAATAAAAATGACTCACTAATTATTAAAAAGTGTATTAGACTTCAAAACATGTTGCATTGCGAGTTGACACAAACAAAAAGTGAAGTTTTTTTGCCAAAAAGTATAAACTGGTCTTTTTTAATCACCGCACATAAAGAGCAAACGTAAATGACTTTATATGATTTCTAAAATATTTTATGACAAAACACGCTTCAAATGGGGCCATGCTAGAAAGACAACAGACTTATTATCATTGAACTTGTTATGGGTTTTTAAAAGCTAGAGTTAAGTACATTTTTTGTCCTTGTGGTTTGGTGCGTTTTCACTTTTGGTCCAAAATTCAAAAAATGTTTTGTTTTGATCCAAAAACATAGTTTCGTTTCACTTTTAGTCAAATTCCGTAAATTTGGACTAAAATGTTTGGACTAAAAGTGGAACGAAACTATGTCTTTTGGACCAAAAGTGTAACGAAACTATGTCTTTTGGACTAAAAGTGGAACGAAACTATGTCTTTGGGACCAAAACCAAACTTTTTTGAATTTTGAACCAAAAGTAAAAAACGCACCAAAGCACAAAGACCAAAAATGTACTTAACTCTATATTTTTTTTACTTAACAATAACAAACAACATGATAGTAAAAAAGCATACAGTTTAAGAAAGCTATCTCTAAATGCATGCTAGCTTTTAGAAATCAGTAATAATTATTTTTTTAAAGTGTATTCAGATAGCTTTAGTAAAAATAAAAAACCAGTAATAATTATGGTTTTTCATAAACTGTATTCAGATATCTTGTTATATACTCGAGTTTTGCTATATCCTTCTACTTTATATTCCTACATATTCTCCTACACACACAATGAAGTATGTTTTTTCTCCATTAATTATCTCTCTGCATTTCAACCGTCAATTCTGACATTTGTCAGGATCCTATGAGTAGGAATATAAGTAGGAACATATAGTAGGAGGATATATCATTTCTCTATATACTCACTCCGTCTCAAAATAATTGTCATCAGACAAAAAAAACATACAATTTAAAAAAAACATAATCATTACTGATTTCTCATATTTACTTTTTCCAAAAAGATAGTTTCACCCTTTTTCAATTATTTAATGTATTGATTGAAGTTTGTAATTATTTACATCACTATGAAGGATATGATAAATTTGCTACGTTATTCACTATTTTTGAAAATGGACAATAATTTTGAGACAACCTGAAACGAAAAGAACAACTATTAATTTGTGACGGATGAAGTAAATGAACAAGAAATTCCAAAGTATACAATCAAGAGGATATAAAACAATGCATAATAGCATTTATGAACACGTGCTCTGCCTAAGTGGCAAACACAAGACGCGTTTTTACTTATTACATTCACCCTGAAAACGCGTGCTATGGCTGTTGGTTGGGAGGACTCGGTTGTTCATACGATCGAGTTTTGTAATTGTTGTTGCGTGGAATGTGTGTTTATTAAATGGTGATAAAGTTAGTTTTCTTGTTACGACTAGTTATGGTGAAAATGGTTTTAGAAAGAGAGTTGATAGTGAGTGCGGTTTTGAGATCTCCTTATTACACCCAGTCTAAACGCTCACCCATGACACCGACTTGATCATACAAAGTCAAACCTAGAAATGATCAAGATGCTACTTCAAACATGTCTCTTTCATTGTAGTTACTGATGACTTGGTTTCTTGTTCTTTAAACCTGTCAAACAACTTTCTTCCACTAGCTACATAATATAAAAACGTCTCATTTCTAATCAAAGTTTCTTATGATAGCTATCTATAGTTTATGATAACACATAGATATACACTTGTATATGACTTAATGATAAACGTTATCTGACATAACCGTAGTTTAATTGGCCGAGTACAATCATACAATCATAGGCGTAATTTGGAGTGTCAAAAACCGACTCGACTCGAATCTAACCCAACCTCGATTAAGCCTATTCGAGTCGAGTTACTCAAGTCAAAAGAACTATTAGGATTATCCAGGTCGACCTGAGTAACTCAAATACTAAATAGAGTCGCCAGGTTGAAAATGTTTGGCTAACTCGGGTTCGAGTAGACCAATTTGACCCGAATAAAGGTTTTTCTAGTATTTTTATAAATAAATTAGAACAAATAGGCAATTTTGTGACCAATCTATTCATATTTTAGTTGACCCGAACCCGAATGAACCCGTCCCGAGTTGACCCAAACCCAACTAATCCAAGTTCAAATAAGGTCGGGTTCGGGCATGTTATTTTTGCCTTGGCCCGATTTTCACCCAACCCGACCCCTAGGTGTAACCACTAGTACAAGTTCATCAAAGCATACTAGAAAGTGGAACATTTGTATACTGGTTAACTAATTACACGAACAGTGCATTGTATAAGTTAAACCACAATGTTTTTTTTGTCATTCCGCGTACTTTTACAAGAACATGACTTCAATATAAATGCAAATTCTGCGATATAAAATGACATTGATGATTTGGTATCAACCAAAGCCAATATAACACAAAATTAAGCACCGCCTTTACAACTCTAGCAAAGAATCGACAATAGAATGCTGAGTTACATCGGTTTTCCAAAATCGCTCATACTACACATTCTGCGAAACATGTTTCCTTCATATCATTTGTAGCATCGAATCCATCAAGCGGGCATGGATGAAGCCCAAGGAGCCGAAACAAAGAAGAAAAGCAAAAAGAACTATGAGTGTCGACCTATTCGTGTAACTATATATTTCCCTTTTTCTAGATCGTATATTGCCTTTACATTGGGATTCCTCCATTTTGATACATAATATGCACCAAATAAAAAAAAATGACCAAGACTAACCCATCTATTTGTTAAAAAGTCAAAATTGAGTATAGATTATGTTGGGTATAATTGTCCGACATCTTGGTCACTCATGATCTGAGAGATGAAGGCTCCCAATGCCCAATCAAGTGGAATATCATTCACCTGATTAGTGTATCCGATCCTATTCAAGGCACCATCCAATCATATTTGTTTAGCCGAGTTTTTATAAGATGCTTAAACACAAGGAATTTATTTTACGTGGGGGTTGTAAAGTGGGTGGGTTGGGTAAGAAGTAAAAGCAGGTGTCGGTCAAAATAAATGGTTAAAGTTATAAATTACCAACGTACTTTCAAAAATTTCCACATATTACCAAGATGGTGATTCTAGTATCATTATTACCTTCCAAACTTGTTGGTACCGGTAAATATTACACATGAAATTTTCATAATTTCCACGTCATTTTTTTTCCACGTGCCGTTGACTATCGTTGACTTTTCCACCTCACCCTTTGGGTTTGTAACCCGGGTTAGTAACCCGTTTCTCTTAACGGCTACATATACCCGACTTGAAAGCATAAATCCCCATTTTATAAACAATGACTAATTAGGGTTTCATCCCCATTTTAAAATTCAATTCATCAATGGCTTCATCTTCATCCTCCATTCAAGTGTCAAACCAGCTTTGTGATTGTGATCTTCCAGTTAGGGTTTTAACCGCTTGGACACCCACCATCCCTGCTAGGCGCTTCATTGTTTGTCAAAACCGAAATGTAAGTGTTTGTGTTTATTTTGTGTTTGTGTTTGTGTTATGAAACTTATTTAACCTAAACCTTGTTTATTCAGAAACCAAACGCAAAGAAGATATGTGAATTATGGGACTGGTTTGATGAAGAACTTGAATCAGATTGGTACAGACTTCAATTGAATGAGATGTATGATATATTGAATCCCAATGAAAGGCGTTTCCTACAAAATGAAATGAACCGTGAACAAAGGATTAGGCATTTACAGCAAGATGTCAACCATAGTCTTTCACGTTTGACTTTTTGAAAGTCAACATGTGCTTTTCTTGTGATTCTGCTTGTTGTAGTGTTGTCAATGAAGTAGTGCTGGTTAGATGGGATGGTAGTAGTAGTAGAAGGGATGGTCTTTTGATGTATGGGTTAAGTCTAGTAGTAGTATGGGTTGATGTCAGATGATGTATGTGCTTGTTGTATGAATGGATGAATCAATAAACATTACTTCCTAATATACCTTCTTGTATGGGTTGAGTCAAGAGTTTTCAATAAATTTCAAACATAATGAACCAGAAAAGCATAAAGAACAAGTATGCTGCAAACACTTAAAGGACAAATAAGCAAATACAAAAGACTAGAAAAGTCTGATTTCATTAGGCAAACAAATAAAGTTCAAGCATATGGGGGACAAGACTCATGTTTTTGGTACCACAAAATATCACATGCCATCACATGTTGCACATACAATCATAAGAAAAGACAAGATGTTTTGTGTCTCCACATGAATTTGTCTAACACAACCATAATAAAAATAAATACTTCAACATTATGAAATTGACTAAAGTAAGAATGCCTTGTCTGCTGTAGACCCTTCACCATTTGGGCCAAAACTTGTTTTCTTTATCTTTTGATTAAAGATCCTCTTAGATCTTCCTCTATTCTTGTGATAAATCCTAAATGGTGGTTCAACTGCACTTGGCTCTGCCACTTTCCTTTTCCTTCCTTGTTTCTTCAAGTTTGGTGGTTTAGCTGCATTTGACTCAATTGTTTTTCCCTTTGGTGTTGTTTCATTTGCTGCCACACTTGGGTCTGCTGATACAATTGGTTCTACTTAGGGGTGTGCACGGTTCAGTTTGAGTCAGTTTTTGGCTAAAACCGAAACCGAACCGAAATATTTGGTTTTTATAAAACCAAAAACCGAAACCGCTCGGTTTTTGGCGGTTTAATTTTTTCGGTTTCTCGGTTTTTGCGGTTCAGTTTTTTAGTTTTTTCGGTTTCAAACCGTTTAAATTTGGTTTTTGCTAATTTATATTAATAAACTTGTTTTACGTATAAAATTGGTTATTTTTTTAATTTTTTTTTGTCAATATGAGCCTAATAACGTTTACACAAATTTTTACAATTATACACATATAAATGAGAGACACACACATGCATGTGAAAATACACATAGTATGATCATTGTCATTGTAACAATATATTGTCAAGTAAACACACGTACACGACAAACATATATATAAACATTAAGATAATATATATTATAATAATTTCATCCATAAAATAAATATGAATTTAAAATTTTTAGTTATCATTTATTTATTTATACTATATTAATTATATATTATTATAAAACAGGTTTGGTTCGGTTCGGTTTTTGAACAAAACCGAAACCGAACCGAATTTTTTCGGTTTTTGAAAAATTAAAAACCGAACCATCGGTTTTTAGTTTCGGTCGGTTTGTTTGGTTCGGTTTTTTCGGTTTTTTGTTCGGTTTCTTCTGCTCACCTCTTCTACTGTTGCACCTGGTGCATCCTCATTAAGTCTCCAACTTAGTTCACCTCTATTAGCTACAGATTCTTGTGTTTGTACATATGTAGTGTCATCTTCAACCCTTGTGCTTGCAGATTTTTCAAGAGTTAAGATATGGTTGTACCACTGCTCATTATACTCAAAATCTTCTTCCTCTATTGATCTCTCTTGGTCTAACTTCTCATATCTTGCCTATTCTTTAAGTGTCAATCTTACAGCCTCCTCATTAAATTCTTCTTGATTTGCTTTTTCAGCTGCAATCCTATTTTCCTCCTCTTTAATAAGTACCTGCTCCATGTACTCATGTTCCATATTCTTCTTTATTTCATCCTCACTCATTTCCTGTAAATTGATAATCACTTACTCAACAAGGTAAACATAAGGAAATTACAAAATACAAGCATGGTGGTCAAGTATGCATACCTGTTCATCAACAAGCATTTTGGTTCCACCTCTCCCTCTACCCCTACCACTTATGTCTTGACCTCTACCACCTCTCCCTCTACCCCTACCACTTCTACCACCTTTCCCTCTAGCTCTACCTCTTTCACCACTTGATTCAACTATTTCAGTATTTGCTTGAAATCTAGCAGCATTTGATTGACCTCTGCCATCACTTGCTTGAACTCTGCCACCACTTGCTTCACCTATACCACCACTTGCTTCACCTATACCACCACTTGCCTTACCTCTGTCACCACTTGCATCACCTCTGCCTCCCCATAACCTCTAACACCACCTCTGCTTGAAGCATAACTAGGATAGTTTGGTTCGGCTTTCTACCAGACGACTTCTTTATCTGTGGTGGTTTTGGCACATGTTCCATATCACAGTATCTTCTATTATGTCCTTTTTCATAGCAATTACTACAAGTAATTTGTCTACCAACCCTACTAACTTGTGAATTATTTTCAGACCTAGCATTAACTATATTTTTCTTTGGTCTGCCCGACATCCCTTTAACAATGGGTGGGAGTAGTGGTTGATTGGGTTGTCTTTTCCACATGTTACTGCTATAGACTGGCTTTATACTATACTGGTAAGCCACAAACCACATTTCTTGCTATAACAGTAATCAACCCCTTCATCGGGTTCCTTATTCAAGAACAAGTAAGATGCCACATAATGGACACAAGGAATACCTGAAAGTTCCCACAACTTACATATACACTTCTTCAAGTGTAGATTAACTCCAAAACTTTCTTCACCTTTCCTAACCTCTAGCTCCTGAAAACCACTAGGAACCACTGTCTAGAACTAGTATATATGACAAATTACTTAGTATACCTAAACTTAACAGATTGTTAAAGGTAAGACAAGGTTTTTTTTCTATTATTATACCTTTGTTGCTCTTTCATAACCTCTAATCTCTTTCTGATAGATGGTGTGATTCTATCTTCCAAGTTCATAGCAATTCTTTTCATATATACCAATCTCTGCATAATATAGAGCCTTATGTCTTCTAGCATTGTGATGATTGGCTTTGTTCTTTGAACAAGTATTGCTCTGTTGAAACTTTCTGCATTGCTATTTTCAAAGGATGCACACTTGGAATTCAAGTCAAAGAAGGCTCTGGACTATGAGTTTGGATTCCTCTGTACAAGGTAATCATATGCATCAGGAAGAATGGCCTTGATTTGATCCATGTTGTTATAGAAGATGGATTCCACTGTTGTACCAGCTGCTAGCCAAAATAGTCTCTGTAATTGCACCCCACTGAATTTCTTTTTAAAACCAGCAAAGACATGTCTTGTGCACTTCCCGTGTTCAGCATTTGGCAACCAATCAGATACAACATCAAGTAACCCATGTATCATGCAAATATTTATGTAAGTAACAAAATTTAATGGTGTACAATAAATTATCCAAGATTTATGTAAGTAATACAAAGTTGAGTCTTTGTACCTTATGTGAATTTGATATTACTGTGATACCAGTTTCATGGCCCAACTCCAGGTCTTCTTGTAACAAGGATAAGAACCAGCACCAATTTTCATTATTCTCTACCTTAACCACCGCCCAAGCAATGGGGTACATCTGATTATTTGCATCCCTCCCAATAGCTGTGAGCAGCTCTCCTCTGCAAGCGTGTTTTAGAAAACACCCATCTAACCCAATCACCCTTATACAACATGCTTTCCAACCATCCTTGACTCCCTTAAAACATATATAAAATCTTCAGAAGTATGTGTTCCCATATTCTGTTTCTTCTTCATCTACTATACTCGTATTTTGGTTGACCCGAACCCGAATGAACCCATTCCGAGTTGACCCAAATCCACAACAACAACATCATACCCAATCCCACCAAAGCGAGGTATGTGGGAGGTGAAATGTACATGGATCCTACCCCTACCCCAAGATAAACCCGAGAGTAAAGAGACCCCCTACCCCTAGGATAAACCCAAGAATAAAGAGACCGCATTCAGGGGGACCTTCGGCCCGAGTTAACCTGAACCCAACTAACCCAAGTTTAAATAGGGTCGGGTTTGGGTATGTTATTTTTGCCTTGGCCCAATTTTGACTTGACTCGACCCCTAGGTGTAACCACTAGAACAAGTCCATCAAAGTATACTAAAAAGTGCAACATTTGTATACCGGGTAACTAATTACACGAACAATGCACTGTATAAGTTAAACCACAATGTTTTTTTTATCATTCCGCGTACTTTTACAAGAACATGACTTCAAGATAAATGCAAATTTGCAATATAAAATAACATTGATATTTGGTGTCAACCAAAGCCAATATAACACAAAATTAAGCACCACCTTTACAACTCTAGCAAAGAATCGACAATAGAATGCGGAGTTACATCAGTTTCTAAAAATCGCTCATACTACACATTCTGCGAAACATGTTTCCTTTATATCATTTGTAACATCTAATCCATCAAGCGGGCATGGATGAAGCCCAATGATCCAAAACAAAGAAAAGAAAAAAGAACTATGAGTGTCTACCTATTCGTGTAACTATATATTTCCCTTTTTCTAGATTGTATATTGTCTTTACATTGGGATTCCTCCATTTTGATACATAATATGCATCAAATAAAAAAAAGACGACCAAGACTAACCCGCCTATTGTTGAAAAGTCGAAGTATGACCCGTATAGATTTTGGTGGGTTATAATTGTTTATGACAATCTTAGTCACTCATGATCTGAGAGATGAAAGCTCCCAATGCCCAATCAAGCGGAATATCATTCACCTGGTTAGCGTATCCGATCCTGTTCAAGGCACCATTTAATCATATATGTTTAGCCGAGTTTTTTCAAAATGCTTAAAACACAAAGGAATTTATTTTACATGGGGTGGTGCACAAAAGGGTGGGTTGGGTAGAAGTTAAAGGCAAGGGTCGTTAAAAATAAAAACATTTCATGGACAAGGGGCCCGATTGGACTTCCTCGCTTTAGTTTTCTTTCCCAATATTCTTAAATTTATTTAGTGAGTCAAGAACCCAAATTTATTTTATAAAAATAAAATAGGACCCATAACTTTTTAGTAATGTTTATGGTGACATTTTGTCTTTCCCCATTTTCCTTGTTTATTTACACGTTTAGCATGATACATAATCTGAACATGAGCAATCTATTAATATGTAAAGGGTCCGGCAATTGTCACCTATAACTCAAAATGTTTACAAGGGGTATAGGCAGGAGGAATTACCTTTTTATCCAATCAAATTTGAGGCTGTTCATGAGTAAAGCTGACCTATTCATGTGAAGAAAAGCAGAGAGTACAAGAGTAACGGTTTTGGGTGCAGCACAACTCTAGACTAAGTCAGTCTACATTATTTAAACATATTATCAATCTCATGAGCATTATTTTTACAAGTCATATACATTTGGTTTTACCACTTTTTATGTAAGTCATTTAAACTTGCGTTTTAATACATACATGCATGCAAAACTCACCTAATACCCTCACCACCTTTACCAATACCCTTAAATACTTAATACTATCAAAAATAAATTATTTCCCAAGAAATACACAAAAGTCTAATGCACATGTTATATTTACCAACTAATATCGTTTTCTTTCCAAGTTCTTACACCATTTCTTACACAAGCTACTTCCCATCCTTTTTTCTTACAAGCCCACACCCCTTACTTTCTTTATTGAATGTGATTCTTTGTCTATTAGATATTTTCTAAGCTAGTTAATCCATTCCTATATATGTAACACTTCCCATTTCATACTCATTTCATCACAAACACAACACATTCTCTCTTTTGCTCCCATCATAAGCCACGACACAAAACACCCTTTTTAAGCTAGTATTGTGTTGATTTTTACAAAGGTATTTTACAGGAAAGGTGCTAGTTCTTAGTACTATCTAAAGCATTCAAGGTTTTGTTGAAAGGATTTTGGGCTAAACAAGGTTTTGTGCAAGATTTAAGCTAGGGTTTCATTAGCTATTTTGGGTATTTAGTGCACACTTTAGTTCTCTAATCATCACCATCTATTTGTGAGCATCTCCTAATTTCTATTTGGATTCTTTATGCATCTTGTTCATGATTATGCATTTTCTTTAAAAACTAGCATCACCCATATGTTGTGTTATGTTTTTCATAAAATAAACTAGTGGTTTTTAAAGATGGAAAAATATCATTTATGTTCTTGCAATATTATTGTGATTATTGAATTTTTAGGATAAACTAGTGATTATATATGTTAGCTAGTATTATTAGTGAAGTGGTATCTTGTTGGTGAAGGGATTAGGTTAGTTATGAGATGGATTTGTTGTTTGAATTAGTAGTGAATGAAGATACGTTAGATTAGGCCTTTGAGAAAGTTATGGATTGTTGTTTTGACACATTTGGGGAAGATATAGAAACTGTCCCAAAAAAACCGTATGGTTTGGGTCACTTAAAAATATTTTGAGGTGTTAAAACTCTAATATTATGTTAGTATGTTCTCCCGGTAATTTTAATATAAAGAACGCGAAAATCCGACTTATAACGAAGAAGTTATAGCCGTTTTAAGTTTGGCGAAACATAAATACTTTTGACAGCTTTTACAATATTTGCGGACAATCTGTCCAATTTTTAAATCAAGGTTTTGACCCTTTTTGGGTCCGAATCGGCTAATGTTTATAAAAGAAAACTTGTCCGGAATGGTTTTTCGCTAAAATAAAAGACATTTCTTTTGTCATGAAAGTTTATAACGAAGGAGTTACGCTTTGTCAAAGTTGGACTAAATCTAGACATTTTTATAACTATAAAGCTGATTGAAATTAATAATGGGGGTTTTCGAGCGTTTTCGGGTCCGTTTGAGCTTTAAACACCTTAGCGAATAATAGTGTATTATTTATAAAATGACCAGGCGCGTTAGAAACTTTATAGAAACGATATTTCATAAGCGTTAGGAGTTTACTAAAAATGGAAAGTTTATATTTGACGAAAAGTACATATTAGCAAGATAAAAATAGTAACTCCCGGTTTAAGTGTCAAAACTTAATTAAATACCCTATAATTTACGAAATCACGTTTTGACTAACTAAAATATGAAACAAGCATATGCGGGTGATGTTGACTTTCTAAAAATAGTTGTGCATCGTTTTACCTTTATCTTGCATTAAGCCGCGTCATTATTCATTTAGGTCGCGGTTAGGATTTCGTGCTCGTATTTCATTCGCCGGTTATTATTCTACGTTTTGTTGATTATTTCACCACTCACTACTTTGCTTAAGGTGAGATTTCATAGCCCCACATTTTACTTGTTTAATTACTTGGGGTGAAATTACATTGCTCATTTTTACGTTTGAACACAAGTACAAATTACTCGTTTACGGATTGGTCTAAGTACCCTTTAACTTATGACTTTCAGTACGCCCTTTATCATGAACAGTTAATTACCTCGTGTAAGCAAGGATGTTATGGATAGATCTATTGGGGTTGACATCCCCGCCAGGTTTGACTATAGTACAGTGCATGTCAAACGGGCGCAGTTTCATTTGAGATACTTTACGGGTGTCCCGGGTTAGGCACCTGCATAGGCTTTTATTCTTGATTATGGTTAACGCTTCGGTGTCATGAGCTTTGACAGTAGTAAACGCATTTTGTGTGGCTTTGTATTTGTTATATTGTCATACACCCTTTAAAATCTTGTGATTCACATTTACAGTTTTATAAACCTATGAACTCACTAACTTTATTGTTGACACTTTTAGCAATGTTTTTCTCAGGTGCTTGATTTCTATAGCTTGCTTATGATGTCTCATTCACAAAGTCTTTTCCTGCATAATGTTGATCATTTGTATAACTTTTGAACTACTATTACTTTTGGATTTGAGTATTATAATGTACTCGATTGAAAACTTATTCCGCTTTGTTAAATTCAAATGATCACTTTTCAAAACGACTCATATAGAGGTCGTTCTTTATTACTGTGTGTTATGATGCTATAAAGTCACACGCCCCCAGTTACCTTTCCGCTGTGATATTTTGGCCACGTTATCAAAAAGAACGGGAAACATAAAACGTGCATAGAATAGTAGGGATTAGCACAGTGTTTGTATTATTTAAAAAAATTGAAAATATCTTGCGTAACATAGTAAAATTAGGCAACTTTGTTACATTTAGAAACAATTAACCCTAATATCTTTTGTGTTTCTAAAGAGTTTCTTGATTTTGGGTTTTTTTTGTTTAAAAGATGTTTTGAAAGTGCAAGTCGAGTTGAAACAAATCTGAGCCCGGGTCGACTTAACAATGGAAGTTGGCGTCACGGGATATGTGATAATGAGCGGCATAACTTATACCAACCCAACCTTAAAACTTGATTTAAGGTCAACCGAGTCTTTGGTTTTGAAGTTGAGATCGAGGACATTTGTATTAGAGGATAGACATGGCCCACACCTGATTATGGGGTTGGGCCCATTAGAGTACATCGTGATATGTTTTATTGATACGATATTTATAGATTACATAGCGTAATGAAACCTCAATGGGTCCAACCCTACAATCGAGCTTGAGCCATGTCTATCCTCTAATAATTTGTGCTTACATGTAGGTAAAAATATGTGAAAACACAAGCTCACTAAAGCCAGCGAGTTACATAAGTTAATGTTTGTGGCAACTAGTTTAACTTGAAATTATACTCCATAAGTTTAGTTTTGAGATAAGTTGTAATATCAAGTTGAGTTGACTCGAAAACATATTTAACCAGCTAAATTGTTTTCAAATTCCTGTTAGTTAAATTTCGTTTTTCCTCGATTAACATTACTTGTCTTTTTGATTGACGCATAATTCATAAGTTGTGTAAAGAAACGACAAAAATGAAGGTTTGTAATTAGCTTTGTATCAGCCAAGAAAGAAAGAAAAACCTCGACTCTTTATGACTTTACTCCAAATGTTAAATGTATCACATAAAACGTATACCAACACATAGCCCAATAGTTTTAAAGTCATTACTATCAGCAATGCGTATATTTAACAGATGTAAAATACATCTACTACGTACATTTAACATATGTAAGGTACATGTAACTATGCTAACCTCAGCCTCACAACACATTCGTTAGAGACATTACGATTAGACATTTCGACAACACAACAGCCCCCGTCGCAATGCGCAAGCACTGTGCACATCAAACCACGTCCACATTTGTTGTGATTTTGAAAAATGTAGAAATTAAGTACTCGTGTAAAGGTTATACTTTGGCCCACATTGAATAAAGATTTCAAGTATGGTGGCGCTATGTATATAAGCAAAGTTTATTTGCAACTTTGCATCTATCTTCATTGGTCAGTAATTTTAATTTACGAGTATTATGTACGCATTCATCTTCTATATATGCATACACAATTAAAAGGTCATAGACAAGTCTAAATATAGCCCACAAAGGACGAATTAATGAAGCAAGAAATCGATTTGTTACGATAATTTTTTCTCTAATAAAAGATATTAAATAGATGATGTCTTTATTCAAAGGTGATTTTTTAGACTAGAAGGTAATTTGCTTGCGTATGCCAATCCGTCATTTCGGTTAATGATCCAATGCTTCGTATAGTTATATATATAGTCGTATAGACATCCTAGAAGTTGTGACAAAAAGAAAAGGAGAAGTTTAGGAAATATGGTAAGTATTCCAACCACGACCATAAGCTCCCGTGATGGTCGTCGACCCATTCCACTTGTTGGAATGGGGACGGCGACACTAGCGGAAGGCCATGATCACGTAAAGGCGGGGATAATTGAGGCGATCAAGGTTGGTTATCGCCATTTTGACACGGCTTCACTCTACAAAACAGAGAAAGCTCTCGGAGAAGCCATCAAAGAAGCTCTAAATCTCGGTCTAATTAATTCTCGGGCGGATCTTTTTATTACAACCAAACTTTGGTGTAACTCTACCGAGGGCCACCTTGTGGTACCAGCCATGAAGCAAAGTCTCGAGTAAGTTACTTGTTCATTTCATTTCATCTAGTTATTTATGGGGAAAAAAAGGATAATATAGAGTATATGCATGGTTCTTGAGTTGTTTGGTTATATATAGAAGAAGCTAAACGAGCTTAATTAATCAACACCACAATTGGAACTAAATAAATACTAACGGTTTATATATGAGTTGACGTAGGGATTTGGAATTAGAGTACGTAGATCTGTATCTAATACATTGGCCAATAACACTACATGACGTAGACGAGGTCAATGTGCCGGTTTCGATAGAGTCCATAGCCGCTATCAATATTAAGGATGTCTGGGAAGGTATGGAGAAGTGTCAAGATCTCGGACTAACCAAATCCATTGGTGTTAGCAATTTTGGTCCACGATTGATTGAAGAGATACTTTCCTTTGCTAAAATCTCTCCGGCTGTCAACCAGGTGATCTATCTATCTACTATTTCCTCAAATAAACACGCACAAACTTGTATCTTTATCTCACAAATGTGGAAATTTGAAGGTTGAGATAACCTCACTTTTATTTTTTTTGGAGGGCCCCAGCAAAAAAGGCTTAATCGGCTTCTGCAAAAAGAATGATATCTTCTCACCGCTACTATCCCCTTTAGTGCATCTGCGCTAAACGGACACACCGAGTCATGGAAATGATGTTCTTCAAGATATTGCCATAGGCCAAAGGCAAGACTATAGCTTCAGGTACGTAATCTTATTTTTATCTTGTTATATATTTTCCTTTGACAAGTGTAACTTCATTGCATGCATTGAAATTATACTATTGTCATGCTCATAGCAGATTGCCTAGAGATGATATACGAGCAAGGAGTCAGTTTCGTGGTGATGATTTCAATAAAGACAGGATGCAACAAAACATAGGACATATTCAATTTGTTCACTTACTGATGATGATTGAGCAAAATCACAAAATTCCTCAACAGAAACAACATGTTTATTTAACTACCGTCGTTTCGTGACTGAGCCTAACGATCATCATGGCCGAAATTGGATGAGACCTTTTCTTTTCAATAGCTCGATCATAGCTGTTTTTACAATAAAATTAATATGCTACCATCTACATGTATGTTGAACCATTCCGTAAAGTATCATTCGATTGGGTTGTATCATATCATATAGATTAGTGAAATATACTGATTTTCTTCAAAGGGTATGATTCAATTCCTATTTCTAATAAATGAATACTTTTAACAACAATTAGATGTACTTGTTTGTGAATAAATAACCAATAAACAATCTCTTATAGATTCAAATTAAAATGACTCACTAATTATTAAAAAGTATATAAAAACTTCAAACGTGTTGCACTTGCCGGTTGACACAATTCAAAAATAAAGTTTTTTGTCAAAAAGTATAAACTGGTCTTTTTTTAATCACCGCATAAAAAATAAAAATAAAAACTAACGTGAATGACTTTAAATGATTGCTAAGATATTTTATGACAAAACACGTTTCACATAGGGCCATGCTAGAAGACAAGCGACTTATTATCATTGAATTGTTAGATACTAACGTGAATGACTTTAAATGATTGCTAAGATATTTTATGACAAAACACGTTTCACATATGGCCATGCTAGAAGACAAGCGACTTATTATCATTGAATTGTTAGATACCAACTAAAGATTTTTCATTATTAAAAAAGGTTTTTGAGGGGGTTTTTTTCATTGCAACAAAAGTTTTTTAGAAAGCTTTATAGAAAGATTTGTTAAATATCTTTTGTAAAAGCTGTTGCTATTGAATGTGCATTGCAATAAATGTCTTAAATGTAAAAATTATCAAAAGCTTTTTACATTGGAGATGCTTTTAGAGTGCTAGGTACCATAACACCACTACAGCAGCGTCACATCAGCTTTAACATTTTAACATCAACACATCAAAAAACCACTCTTATCATAACACCCCATAACAACACTCTTTTTGGAATATTTTTTTCATAACAACCCCTAAACAAACTAAAATATTTCATTAATTAAATAAGATTACACATTACAATACTTAAAAAAAACATACGAAGAAAAAAAATTACAAAAAAGAAACATACGCCCCAACGACTAAAAGTCTTATTCTTGATCTTCAACTTCTCGCCAAATATGCTCCATAGGGTTTTGTTGAAGACTAAGATGCGTTTCTCAGTCCCGTAATTCTTTTGATTTTTGACGTTTGATTTCACATCTTTCAACCCATGTGCGTTGCATATTTCTTGATGAATTAGCATACACATTGTGCCAGTCAATAACCGCCATATGCTGATTTTCTAAAATCATGTTATTCTTTATGATGCAAGAATACATGATTCTACGTATGCTGTTGAAATGGTATTGACGTGTCAATTGTTATATTATTCCCCAACGTCCTTGGAGAACACCAAAAGCATGTTCGACATCCTTTCGCGCACTTTCTTGACACTTTTAAAGTAACTATGTTTCACGTCATTTGCGACCGTGAATGATTTGACAAGACTTGCCCACCGTGGGTAAATTCCGTCGGCTAAGTAATACCCATTTTCAAACCCAACTCCATTTACCACAAATGGAGCTGCAGGGTAGGGGTGAGCAAAATCGACCGACGACCAAAAACCGACACAAACCGACCGAAACCGACACCGACCGACACAAATCGACCTTACTCGGGTCGGGACTCGGGATGGGTTTTCCACGATGTCGGGACTCGGTTCGGTTCGGGACTCAGGATGAGTCAAGATCGCACAAAGAAAACCACACAAACCGGGATTACTCGGGCCTAACTCGGTTCGGTTCGGGACTCGGGATTAAATCGGGTCGGGATTCGGTTTGGGTTTTCCACGATGTCGGTTTCGGCATTCTCATGTTTAGTATATAATTTTTTAACGTCTTCCAACCTTGGCTTTCTTAAATACTTCGACATGTACACATCAATAAGGACTTAGGAATAGGTGATATGGTGGACACGTGTAAGTTAAAACGTTGAGTGGGACGATTAGTACCGACACGAAAGCGAGTGACCATGGGGTGAGTCGAGGTGGGATTATTGTGGTTGTGTGTAGGAATAGTTGTTTCAGTGGATGCGTTTGATGTGGGCTGGACGTTTGGTGAGTGGGGAAGTGGGCTAGACTCATGTGTTTGGTGAGCCGGTTGGAGTGGGCTTCGTGGTGGACTGGGTGGAGCAGCAGTAGATGTTATAGTGGTGGTGGGAAGTGGTGATGCAGAAGTGAGTTTGGATATGATGTGTTGATGTATGATGTTGGGCGAAGTGTCCAAAAATGTGTACGAGGGTGAGTCATGAGGAGTCATAGATCCATATGGGAAAACTGTCTCATCAAATGTTACATGACGGGATAAGATGATTTTGTTCGTGTTTAAGTCTAGGCATCGATATCCGCGGTGATTTGTCGGATATCCCAGAAAAATTGCGGGTGTAGCCCGTGGTTCAAGTTTGTGATTTGTGTGAAGATGAGGATAGCAAAGGCAACCAAAAACACGAAGATCCGCATAGTTCGGTGTTGTTTTAAAAAGGCGAGTGTGAGGTATTTCATTGTTGATGGCGGTGGAGGGTAAGATGTTCAAGAGGTAGGCGGCCATGTGAAGAGCTTCAACCCAAAATGTAGGTGGCAGGTGAGCTTGGAAAAGTAAAGTACGAATCATGTTGTTGATGGTGCGTATCATTCGTTCAGATTTTCCATTTTGTTGTGAAGTCTTGGGACAAGAGAAACGAATGGAAATACCATTGGTCACAAATAGTTGGTGAAGGGCAGTATTGTCAAACTCACCTCCATGATCACATTGCAAAGATTTAATGTCACAATTAAAATGGTTCTTAACATAAGCACGAAAGTGAATAAATTTGGACAACACATCCGACTTATGTCGTAAAGGGTACACCCATAAGTAATGTGAGAAATGATCAAGAAACAAGACATAATATTTAATACCCGAAACACTAGTAAGAGGAGATGTCCATAAATCAGAATGGATAATATCAAAAGGAGCCTTAACAATAGTTTCTGAAAGTGAGAAAGGAAGCCTCACGTGTTTGCCAAGCTGACAAGCATGGCAAAGCACGGAAGACTGTGTCTTATTACATGAAATTAAATTATTAGAAACTAACGAACGTAGCACTTCACTTCCCGGATGACCAAGTCGTTGGTGCCACGTTTGCTGTCCAACCAGAAAAGCTTGAGGGTACGACGGAGACGTGACTGGATAAAGGTCACCCGTGCTGTCACATCTGAGGAGAATTTGACGGGTCCAGAAATCCTTTACAGAAAAACCAAACTCGTCAAATTCAATTGTACATTTATTTTCACGAACGAATTGACGTACAGAAATTAAGTTTTTGACAATATTGGGTGTAATGAGAACATTATTTAAGTGAAGTGTACGGTAGGGAGTTGGTAGCGTGCTATGGCCCGTGTTGGTGACAGGAATAGATTTCCCGTCACCAACAAGAACAGATGGATATATGCGAGAATTAAAAATAGTACTAAGATTATTAACTGAAGAGTTAAGGTGAGATGACGCACCAGTATCCATGTTCCAATTTGAGTTAGCCGGATCCTGTAAGGTCAAAGTATTAAAAGCATGTGGCAGTTGTGTCTCTTGACTAGTCGAACCCGAGGAGGCAGATTGGTTTTGTACAGCAGCCGAGTAGAGGGCCTGCTGGTGGCCATTGAACCCGAACGTGGGCTGGTGTGGTTGTGTTTGCTGAAATCCTGGAGGGGCATTGGGCCTTAAGCCCATTGTGTTGTTATGTTGAACTGGTTGCTGACCCTGCGAAATGGATAAGCCATACTGGGCCAATAGGTTTTGTTGGGCCTGAATGAGGGATAGAAGGTGTTGTTGGCTGGCTGAATTAAGACCAGTGTGTCCAGGCCCTTGTTGCATGGAGCGAGTATTATGTTGAGATGAGTTCGGGCGTGGGTTGTTGGTGCCTTTTGGAGAGGCATGAATGAAACGACAATTCGTCCCCCAGCGGCAATAACCTCGGCCAAAGTTGCGGCAGATCTCGGTCTTGTTCTCATTACGGGCATCGCGATCACGATTGTTGCGGTTGTCTTGAATCCGTGGTTGGGATGTAGCAAGAAGCACTTGTGGTGAGCTTGATGTAGTGGAGGTAGAGAGTATCGGTTGCTTAGACCGGAGACGCATCTCCTCAGTCGTGACCATGGTGCGAACAGTTGCTAGGTCAGGAAAGGGATCTTTGTGAGCAATTATTTGAGCAAGGCTTCCGTATTTTTCACTTAGGCCGTTGATGGCATAGGTGACAATATCGTCATCATCCATGGTCGAGCCAAGGTCGGTAAGAAGAGTGATAATGGAATCAATCTTGGAGAAGTAGGCGTCTGGTGTGTCGTCGCCCATTTGTATGACACGTAGTTCACCTTTTAAAGCAACGGTACGTGTCCTTTTGTTTTCTTGGAAGATGGTTTCGATGGTGTCCCAGGCGGCTTTAGCCGAAGCAGGGTTGGTGCTGATCATCCTTTTCCGAAGCGTTGGAGAAAGGGTAAGAAAGATCCATGATTTTACGATGGAGTCAGCCGTGATCCATTCGTCGGTTGGTGGATCAGATGTGGACGTCGATCCATCGATGTGGTTTAGCACGTTAAAGTTGCTGCAGTGCCCTTTGAAAAAGTAACTCCATGTGGAGTAGTTCGATTCCTGAAGATCGAGTTTTTCGGGTACGAGACTATTGATGTTATGTACCGCGTAGAGTTTTTCAACCAAGGTAAGGGCAGGAGGGGGTGGTGGTGTATTCGAGTTTGTCATGGCAGAGTGATGAGTTCGACTGTTAAATCGAGGTGAGGTTTGATGATTTAGGGTTTTGGGGATCGGCTGTGAAGGCCTGATACCATGTAAATGTGTATTCGTTTATATTGATTGAGATGAATACAATAGGATACATATATAGTATGCATAATGGGCCTAACCTAGTTACATACAAATACAAAGAAGGCCATGGGCCGTATAGACTGTTAACAGCCCCCCGCAGTTGGAGCGGGAGATGAACGAACGCTCAAACTGGTACGAAACTCATCAAATAAACTAGTAGGTAAACCTTTGGTGAAGATATCCGCATACTGATAACGTGACGGGACGTGTAGAACCCGTATAGCACCGGTAGCAACAAGATCCCGAACAAAGTGAATGTCAATCTCGATATGCTTCGTGCGTTGATGTTGCACGGGATTAGAAGAGAGATAGACGGCACTCACATTGTCACAATAGACAAGTGTAGCAGTGGCTAGAGGTGTATGAAGTTCACGTAATAGATTACGTAACCAGCAAGTTTCAGCAACCGCATTGGCAACACCCCGATACTCAGCCTCAGCACTAGATCGAGAGAGAGTAAATTGGCGCTTCGATGACCAGGAGAGAAGATTGTTGCCAAGAAAAACACAATAACCAGAGGTTGATCGACGAGTAGTGGGACAACCCGCCCAATCCGCATCTGAGTAAGCCACTAAAGATGACGTCGTAGAGGAATAAAGCTGTAATCCATAGGACAAGGTGCCACGCACATACCGTAAGATCCTCTTGAGAGCAGAGAGATGAGGCTCTCGGGGGTCATGCATAAAGAGACAGACCTGCTGAACAGCATATGAAATGTCAGGCCGGGTAAAGGTGAGATACTGTAAGGCCCCGGCTAGGCTGCGATATAATGTAGAGTCAGAAATAGGAGCACCATCTGCAGAAAGTTTGGAGTCCGTGTCAACAGGTGTACGACACGGTTTACAATTAAGCATACCAGCCCGATCAAGAACCTCAGTCGCATACTTTTGTTGAGATAGAAACATCCCCGAAGCATTACGAGTCACAGAAATGCCCAAGAAATAATTAAGTGAGCCCAAATCAGTCATGGAGAACTCTGCATGAAGAGAAGTGATAATCTGCTGTAACAGATCAGAAGAAGATGCAGTCAAAACAATATCATCAACATATAGAAGCAAGTAAGCAGTGTCTGCCCCCTGTCTCTAGATGAAGAGTGAAGAGTCACAACGACTATGATGAAACCTAACCCGAGTAGCATAAGCCGCAAATCTCTGAAACCCTCAGGCTTGTTTAAGCCCATAAAGAGATCTCTGGAGAAGGCAAACACGATCTGGATGCTGCGGATCCCGAAAACGAGGAGGTTGGTGCATGTATACAGTCTCTGATAACGAACCATGTAAAAAGGCATTCTTGACATCAAGCTAGTGAACCGGCTAATGTCTAGAAATAGCTAGACTGAGTACTGTCCGAATAGTAGTCAGTTTGACAACCGGACTAAATGTCTCATCCATATCAGTACCTTCAAGTTGAGTGCTACCATTTGCAACAAGACGAGCCTTATACCGACTGAGGGTACCATCAGCGTTATACTTATGCCGAAAAAAGAAAAAAGCCACATAGAACGAACAATGTTTCGACGGTCCTTTGGCTCGAGGCACAAAGAACCAAGTATTATTTTTAATTAAAGCATTATATTCAACAAAGCATAGCACGATACCAAGTTGGTCACGAAAAGCAATTGAATAGGAACTTAGGAATAGGTGATAATGGAGACACAGTGTAAGTTAAAACTTGAGTGGACGATTAGCACCGACACGAAAGCGAGTGACCATGGGTGAGATCGAGGTGGATTTATTGTGGTTGTGTGTAGAATAGTTGATTTTCAGTGGTGCGATTGATGTGGGCTGGACGTTGGTGAGTGGGAAGGTGGCTAGACTCATGTTTTTTGACCGGTTTGGAGTGGGCCTTCTGGTGGAACTGGTGAGTCATCAATAGATGTTTTATAGTGGTGGGTGGTGAAGTGGTGATGCAGAAGTGAGTTTGGATATATGTTGTGGATGTATGATGTTGCGACGTGTCAAAAATGTGTACGAATGGGGGAGGGTGAGTCATGAGGAGTCATAGATCCATATGGGAAAACTGTCTCATCAAATGTTACATGACGGGATAAGATGATTTTGTTCGTGTTTAAGTCTAGGCATCGATATCCGCGGTGATTTGTCGGATATCCCAGAAAAATTGCGGGTGTAGCCCGTGTTCAAGTTTGTGATTTGTGTGAAGATGAAGGATAGCAACAGGCAACCAAAACCAAGATCCGCCATAGTTCGGGTGTTGTTTTAAAAGGCGAGTGTGAGGTATTTCTTGTTGATGGCGTTGGAGGGTAAGATGTTCAAAGAGTAGGCCGCCATGTGAAGAGCTTCAACCCAAAATTTTAGTGCATGTGAAGCTTGGAAAAGTAAAGTACGAATCATGTTGTGAAGGATGCGTATCATTGTCGTCAGAGTTTTTCATTTGTGTGATTGTCTTTGGACAATAAAACTAATGGCAATACCTATTGATCACAAAAAGTAGGTGAATGCAGTATTGTCAAACTCACCTCCATGATCACATTGCAAGATTTAATGTCACAATTAAAATGGTTACTTAACATAAGCAACGAAAGTAAAATAAATTTGGACAACACATCCGACTCTTCGTAAAGGGTAACACCATAAGTAATGTAGAGAAATGATCAAGAACCAATGACATAATAATTTAATCCCCGAAACACTATTAAGAGGAGAATGTTCCCTAAATCATAATGGATAAAATCAAAAGGAGCCTTATACACTAGTTTCTGAAAGTGAGAAAGGAAGCCTCACGTGTTGCCAAGCTTGACAAAGCATGCAAAGCACGAAGACTGTGTCTTATTACATGAAATTAAATTAATAGAAAACTAACGAACGTAAGCACTTTACTTTCCAGATGAACAAGTCGTTGGTGCCAAGTTGCTGTCCAACAAAAAGCTTGAGGGTACGCCGAAGACAAGTGACAGGATAAAGTCCACCCGTGCTGTCACCTCTGAGGAGAATTTGACGGGTCCCAGAAATCCTTCACAGAAAAACAAACTTCGTCAAATTCAATTGTACAAATATTTTCCGAACGAACGAATTGACCAACAGAAATTAAAAAAAGTTTCATTTGACAATATTATGGTGAAAGATAACCATATTTAAGTCATTTGAAGGTGTACGGTAGGGGAGTTGTAGCGTGCTATGGCCCGAGTGTTGGTGACAGGAATAATTTCCCGTCACCAACAAGAACAGATGGCTATAGTCTAGAATTAAAAATAGTACTAAGATAAATTACTGAAATTTATAGGTAGATGGACCACCAGTATCCATGTTCCAATTTGAGTTAGCCGGATCCTGTAAGTTCAAGTATTAAAAGCATGTGGCAGTTGTGTCTCTTGACTAGTTAAACCCGAGGAGGCAGATTGGTTTTGTACAGCAGCCGAGTAGAGGGCCTATTGATGGCCATTGAACCTGAACGTGGGCTGGTATGGTTGTGTTTGCTGAAATCTGAGGGGCATAGGGCACTTAAGCCATTAGTTGTTATGTGAACGGTTGCTGACCTGTGAAATGAGATAAAGCCATACTGGGCCAACCTGAATGAGGGATAGAAGGTGTTGTTGGCTGGCTGAATTAAGACCAGTGTGTCCAGGCCCTTGTTGCATGGAGCGAGTATTATGTTGAGATGAGTTCGGGTGTGGGTTTTTGTGCAGTTTATGAGAGCATGAAATTGAAACGACAATTCGTCCCCCCCAGCGGCAATAACCCGCGCCAAAGTTGCGCAGATCTCGATCTTGTTCTCATTACGGGCATCGCGATCACGCTCTGTTTGCTGTGACTTGAATCCGTGGTTGGGATGAGCAAGAAGCACTTGTGAAGAATCTTTACGAAACTAGATCGTTGTCTTAGGTGAGTCCAAACCACATTGAATAGCCATTTTAGTGAGAAGAGTAGTGAGATGGAAGATGCGACATTGTGATATTTGATGGACAAATGGATGAGGGATACAAAGACTAGACAATGCCAAATGACTCAAACCCCCACTAGTGGAAGCCATAGGGGTATATATCAGCCCATACGCCTCTAAACTAAACGAAGTTGCTAATTCCTAGTACCTTGGCTTAGTGACTAATGAAAACTATGTTAGTTCTGTAATGTCGTCACGTAAAAGTGAATTCCCAACACTTGTGGTGAGCTTGATGTAGTGGAGGTAGAGAGTATCGGTTGCTTAGACCGGAGACGCATCTCCTCAGTCGTGACCATGGTGCGAACAGTTGGCTAGGTCACCGAAAGGGAATCGTTGTGAGCAATTATTTTACAATGCTTCCGTATTTTCACTTACCGTTGATGCATAGTGACAAGGTATTGTCATCATCCATGGTCGACCAAGGTCGGTAAGAAGAGTGATATGGAAACAATCCTTGGAGAAGTAAAGGCGTCGCCCCTTTGTATGACAGAAAACGAAGTTTCCACCTTTTATAAGCAACGAAACTTCCTTTTGTTTCTTGAAATGGTTTCGATGGGTCCCAGGCGGCTTTAGCCGAAGCAGGGTTGTGGTAGATCACCTTTTTCAACGTTGGGAGAAAGGGTAAGAAAGATCCATGATTTTACGATGGAGTCAGCCGTGATCCATTCGTCGGTTGGTGGATCAGATGTGGACGTCGATCCATCGATGTGGTTTAAGGTCACGTTAAAGTTTTGCATGCAGTGCCCTTTGAAAAGTAACTCCATGTGGAGTAGTTTGATTCCTGAAGATCGAGTTTTTTGGGTACGAGACTATTGATGTTATGTACCGCGTAGAGTTTTTCCCAACAAGGAAGGCAGAAGTGGTGTTTGGTAGGTATCGATTTGTCATGATTAGAGTGATGAGTTCGACTGTTAAATCGAGGTGAGGTTTGATGATTTAGGGTTTTGGGGATCGGCTGTGAAGGCCTGATACCATGTTAATGTGTATTCGTTTATATTGCTTGAGATGAATACAATAGGATACATATATAGTATGCATAATGGGCCTAACCTAGTTACATACAAATACAAAGAAGGTCATGGGCCGTATAGACTGTTAACATAACCAAGTGTGATCTGATCCCACACGTCATCCAACAAGTGTAGGGTATAGGTTTTACTGGTTCTCAGGTGTGACAACTTAAAGAAACAATTTAGGGTTTGGTTTTGTGGATCTCGGCTCATTTAGGTGAAATTCGGTTCAACCGAATTTAATACAAACCCTAGTATTCCATCCTGATTTTCGGTACAGGAAGTTTTGGGACTTTTGGAGATCGATTTCAGGTGTTGTTTGATTACAAAGGTTGTACGGGATACACGTGAGGTTGGACTAGCATCCGGGTGCATTTGTTAGACGTGTTTGTATGAGCACTCGTAGAGGTGACCGCTTAGTCACTTGTTTCATAATCATTTACTGTTGACTACAAGGGTATGTTTTCTGATTATTTTTCATGTCCCTTATTGTGTGTATATGTATGTTAATTGATTATACTAAACTAGATCTATCCGCTGCGTACTCGTAAGAGTTAATGGTTAACTTGATTATTAGATTCCAACATTCATGGTACGAGTTCCCTTTTCGCTATTGTATTTCTCCACGTTTATGTCAACCAATTGTTCTTCTCAGACAACGACTCATCATTTTGATTGGATCTTTATCTTTGTGAAAATATATCATTTAAATTATAATTTTTTTAACAAACATCATTCAAACTGGTAGACCATACTAAGGGTTATAAGTTACTAATCTTTATTCAAATTTATGCCAATATAACATGTACAATGAACAATATTCCTTCCAATTATTTAAAATTCGCCGTTCAAAAAAAAAAAAAAATATGTGGCCCATTCGGACTACTAGCCTGTCCGGCATATACGCGGACATAATATGAACCATGTCTACTCTTTAAACGACACAAATTTTTATCAACAAATTTATAAGCTCGAGCTTGAAGCTTGATAAATGCTACTCGAACAAGCTCAAGCTTGGTTGCTCGACAAACGCCCGACTCAGTTACACTATTTTCAAAAGGCTTTTTGAATATTGTTTTTAGCTTTCCTTAATAAAAAGAACATTATTCATTAAAAGATTGACAACAAGAAATAACTCACACTGAGACTTTTGGACAGGACCTTGCACCTTGCACCTTGCATCTTGAATTATTCTAGACGTGATTGCTTTTCACACTTTAGCTTTTAGTAAACTTGGTGAATTACTGTTGAAGCAGAATTTTACAGAATAATAAAACTTTATATAGATAAAAGTAGTCGGAACACATTATGAATATAATAACATTTGGGTTACAGAGAAATAAAATACTGTAATATATTTCACACTCTTGTAAAGTTGATTTGACGTAGTTAAGTACTGGAAATCAATGACTGTATTCAAGTTAGACTTTAGAACTAAAATTTATAAACTTAACACAAAATAAAGCATCATGTTGATACCGTACATAAATAACACGGAGTACATAGATCTCTTTCCGTCACTTTTTATGCACCTCCCTTTATGGGAGTTAAGTCTTACAACCTTTAGTTTGATGAAGCTTGGCCTTAGGACCTTGAACCCTCCATAACTCAACAATTTAAGCCTCTACATTTATCTGATATTAAACTACATATTGTATAGTTAGTGTAATCGGCCCATTGGCCTAAGCCCATAGTCTAGAATCTTCCTTTGTACCCTATATATAGTTGACTATTATATCAATAAGAATCAAGCAATCAAATCAATATCCTTTATGGTAATCAGAGTCTAATATCAATCTTCC
>BQNB010037904.1:3292-49115 GCA_026074375.1 Tanacetum coccineum | reverse complement strand
GATGTTGCAAATGGTACCTTTTAGGAAGAATATACCTTGTAATAATGATATTATGATATTGACTTGATATGTTATGATAATTTCTTAACATATATGAAGATAGGATTGCTATATGTAGGTTGCCTGAGTCCGTTAACTTGAGTTATGCAGGTTATATTGCATATTGAGATATTGGCAAAGTAATGTAATGTAATAAAGCGAAAAATTTCCCAGAAAAAGGTGAGTTCATATATAACTAATAGATTGTACATCATTTAACTTAATAGATGGATATTTACATTTATGAAAATTGCGGGTTGTTATATGAGCTTGTAGTCTTTGAGCAATTTCCTCATCAAACTTGATCTGGTCCTTTTTCTTTAATGGCTTTTCTTGTTCAACCATCTTACCCTTTATTTTGTCTTTAGGATCATGTTATTGAGGTGGTACTATTGGTCTTGTAGCAGTCTCACTAGGTTCTTTTAGTACCACTCCTCTTACTTTTGATTTTTCACTCTTCATCTTCATAAGGGTCTGAGCAATTGTGAGATCTTCATCTTCAATAACAGTTGTTGTTGTTGTTGGAGGAGGAGTACTTGGTTCAGTAGTAGTAACCACTTCACTGGCAGTAGTAATAGGTTCAGCAGTAGTAACAGATACACCAGTAGTAGTAATTAATGCACTAGCAGTATTAACTTCAATACCAGCAGTATTAACTGCATCGCCAGTAGTAACTTCATCTGCAGTAACACTAATCACCTGTTCTACATCTCCTTCAACATCTTTGAACACTTCATTCATATCTGCATCAAAACCTTCATCATCAAAATCACTTTCTTCAAAGATTGACCTTTGTTTCCCCTGTTTCAAATTCTTCCCTTGTTTAGATGCATCCTCCTCACCCAAACTTCTTCTTTTAGAGATACCAATCTTGAATAAATTCATCCCTAGAGTTTTTGACTTCCTTTTCCTTTCTAGCTTTTTGACTCCCTTCTTCAAATTAGCAATCTCCTTTGCTTGAGCAGTCTTTGTTGTCTCCAAGTCAAGAACTCTATCAGACAGTTTTGTACAAAGGTCCATCAATTCCTTAAGTTTTAGTCTGTCCTCCCCACTTCCAAGTGTGTTAACTCTTGAGAAAGGTGGGTTATTGGACTATTTAAATGCAGTCTCAAACCTAGTTTGAGCTTCTGCATCCCTCAATATGGTATCTTGGCACCTGGGACCACTACCTGAACCAGTTCCCTAAGGACTTGGCTCATTAAGTGTTGGCATAGATTGGGTTCTATTTATGTTACCATTGTCCTGCTCTACTTCTAAGCTAGAAGCAGTAGTGGCAGCCCTTTCCATTCTGTCTCCCCGCTCCTTAGTAACAGTCTTATCTGCAACAAGGGGAATAGGTCCACTTGACTGAGATATCTCAGTTGCCCTTTTGGCTTTCCTAGGTCTGTGGGTCTTTTTAGGTTGAGTTGATGATGGAACAAAGATTGGTTCAACTTAAGATGGTGAAGTTGTTGTGGATGTATGTTGGGGATCAGTGGGTTCTCCTGACCCTTCACCCACTTCTGCTTGTTGTTGGATAAGCATAGTCTCAAAAAGTGGTGTTACTTTCCCTGAAAACTATTTTCCTTTTCTTTTCATGTTTGCAAAAACCTTTTTAGTATGAATTGGTGCAATAAATTTTCTCTTATGAGATGGCACCTTTTCAATTTGTTTATCCAAAAAGATTTGCAAAAACCTTAGATACGTTAAAAACTTATTTGAACTATCCAAGTTTCTCAACATACCATCAAAATCAGTTTGAAAAACTTAAACTTTTGATTTGTAGCCAAACATATAACTGCAGATGCAATATTAGTACCAAATTCATTCCAAGCAGTTGATTTTGAACTTAAACATTGTAAGATGGTATGTATAAGATACTTCCATTAAGGGGAAAAATAAGATTTATAAAAAGTAAGTTTATCAGAAAGATTCTCATATCCCATCAATTAAAGATTTTCAAAAATAGAGTTATTTGGAAGACAGTTAATGCCATCATCATATGCTAATTGGAGATCACTCCAAACAGATGACTGTGTGATGACTATCTTCTTGCCATCTACTGTGGCATGAATTTGTGTTTCTTCATTGATGGTTTTGGCCTTAGCAGTAGACCAAAACAGCTCAATGTATGAAACATAGATAGTAGGATTCACAGTTAAAGCATACCTAATGGGATGCGCATTAAGAAAATCTACTATCTGAGCAAAATCATAATTCTATGTCGATTTCTCTAAGTAAGCAACCATGTTGTGAGATTCACTAAATTTCAGACCTGCCATTGATGATAATTGATGAAGTCGGTGATGAGATCGAATTAGGGTTAGTGAATTTTGAGAGCGTGTTAGTGTTTAAGAGTAATTACTGTGTAATCGAAAATGGTTTTATAGAGAACTAAGCAAACCTAATTGTAAAGTAACCATTTTGTAGACAAAAAGTACCCTTAGCAGTTGTAACTCCAACAGTAACCTAGCAGTAGTAAGCTAACCTGGCAGCACTAACTTTTTGCCCAGCAGTACTAAGTAATGCCCAACAGCATTCACTCTTGAGTTACCAGTTTTAACCCCAATTCCATCCTTAGCAGCTGTTGCATTCCATTTCGACCATCCTTTGTGTATAATCCGCTGCATATTAACACAATTAACCTCCCCTTAATCAATACTTCAGAGGTTAAGCATTCCAATACTTGTAATCAAATATTGAAATCTGCTAACATTAAATGCTTTTGTGAGCAAATCTGCAACATTCTAGTCTGTGTGAATCTTGATCATCTGAATAAGTTTCTTCTCATTGGAATCTCTGATAAAGTGATGCTTAATCTCAATGTGCTTTGTCTTTGAGTAAAAAACAGGGTTCTTCACTATGCAGATAGTACACTTATTATCAATATGAATCTTAGTCTGCATAAAGTTATATCCATAATCCAGTAATTAATTTTGGATCCAAAGCACCTGTCCATAGCAATTAGAAGCAGCTATATACTCAACTTCAGTTATGGAATTAGCAACCACAATCTGCTTCTTGCATTGCGATGAAATCAATCTACACCCTATGAATTGACAACCTCCTGTTGTGGACTTCCTATCTAAGCTTGCTCCTGCATAGTCACTGTTAGTGAATGCCACCTAATCAAAAGGTAAATCCTTAGGATACCAAAGGCCCAATTTAGGTTGACCTTTTAAGTATCTAAAGATCCTTTTCACAGCATGAAGATGTTAAATTTTAGGATTGACTTGGAATCTTGCACAAGCACATATTGCAAACATAATATTAGGCCTTGAAGAAGTTAGATACATCAATGATCCAATCATAGATCTATACAAGTGTTCATCTAAATCTTCACCATTTTTATCCTTAAGCAAAGGTTTGTGAGTTTCCATAGGTGTGCTTACTTTTTTGACATCACATAAGCCAATTTTTTTCAAAATCTCAGTCACATACTTGTCTTGGCTTATAAAAATCCCATCTTCCTTCTGCTTCACTTGCAGTGCTAGGAAGAATGTGAGTTCACCCATAGAGCTCATTTAAAACTTCTTATGCATCATCTTCTCAAACTCAGTACACATCTCCTTCCTTGTAGACCCAAAAATGATATCATCAACATATACTTGAACTAACAGAATATCATTTTTGTCCCTTTTGATAAACAAAGTTTTGTCTATCTTTCCTTTCTGAAACCCATTGTCCAACAAATAAGTTGACAAGGTTTCATACCAAGCTCTGGGAGCTTGATGCAATCCATAAAGTGCCTTTTCTACTTTGTATACTCTGTCAGGGAAGTCTGGGTTTTCAAAACCCGGTGGTTGACAAACATAGACTTCCTCTTCAATCTTTCCATTAAGAAAAGCACTCTTAACATCCATCTGGTACACCACAAAGTCTTTAAATGAGGCATAGGCTAAGAATAGCCTAATTGCTTCAATTCTGGCAACAGGGGCAAAGACTTCATCATAGTCAATCCCTTCTTCTTGTGTGTACCCTTGTGCAACCAACCTTGCTTTATTCTTAATCACAATACCTCTTTCATCCTTTTTATTTCTGAAGACCTATTTAGTTCCTATAACCCTTTTTCCATTAGGTAACTCCACCAAAGTCCAAACCTGTTGTAATTTGAATTGCAGAAGCTCCTCTTGCATAGCTTCTATCCAGCTTAGATCTTTTAATGCATGGATTACCTTCTTGGGATCTTTTTGTGATAAGAAACATGCAAACAGGAAATTTTGAAAGTCTTTATGGTTGGTCCTCTGCTGCACTGAACTAAAAATAGCATGTTCAGTCACACTCTTTGTCATCCTTCTGGTTTGAGGTGCTGAATGTATGTCTCCAATGATTTGTTCAACTGGATGATCCTTGTGAATTCTGGTAGTTAGAATAAGACTGACAGGGATATGTGTATCCAAATTAGTCATGTCAGCCTCTGCACAAAAAACTACCTCATTCTCTAAATTAGGCATATTTGGATCATCAGCACATCCATAGACTATATTTTCATCAATAGCATTATCCTCTATGCCAGCAGCATTAACAGTTGGACTAACAGTATTAATAGTGTTAGTGTTGTTGATATTTGCATCCTTCTCTTGATTAACTCTTGGCTCCTCTATACTTGGAACCTTACTATTTTCATTCCCTGGATCTTCAGCATCCTTTTTTTCCTCCTCCCTTGATGGTTTAAATCCAGCATCAGCAAAATCCTTTGAACTAGAAGAGCATGGTAGATCTTGAGTCCATAATGGTAGCAGTATGTAATTTGTGCCAAGTATTGTCTCCATTCTAGATTTACCTGCATCATCACATGCTTTTATACCTGCATTACCATTAGATTGATTCCCTGCAACAACTGGCTTATAATTCATAGATTTTATTAGTGCATCTATATCAAAAAGCCAATTAGATCCACTTCCTGCAATATTAGGTGTAATCTCACTAAATTGAACATGCAAGTTCTCTTCCACTATCCTAGTTCTACTGTTGAATACTCTAAATGCTTTGTTATTGGTAGAGTATCCTATAAAGAACCCTTCATCAGCCTTTTCATCAAATTTACCTAGTTGATCTATGGTATTAAGGATTGTAACAAGACAGCTAAATGGTCTCATGAAGCTTAGGGCAAGTTTTCTACCTAGAAAAACTTTATAAGGGGTCTTGTTATGAGGCTTGATAACTAACACCCTATTTTGGACATAATAAGCAGTATTAACTACTTCAGCCCAAAAATTTGTTGGCAATTTTGAATCAGCTAGCATAGTCCTAGCAGCCTCTATTAGTGTCCTATTTTTTCTTACTGCTACTCCATTTTTGTTGTGGAGTCCTAGCAAAACTAAATTCCCTATTAATACCCTTCATTTCACAGAACTGATTCATGACTCTATTCTTGAATTCAGTCCCATTGTCACATCTAATCACTTTAACCTTAAGGTCTATTAGATTTTCTATGCTTGTTATGAATGTTTTAAGGATTTTAGTAGTTTCATCCTTAGTGGCTAAAAAGAAAACCCAATTAAACCTACTAAAATCATCTGTGACAACTAGGCAGTACATCTTTTTCATTAAACTCTTTATAAATGTTGGGCCAAACAAATCCATGTGCAACATTTGTAATGGTTGGCTGATTGAACTGACTGTTTTGGTCTTACAAGAAGCTCTGTCTTGTTTTCCCTTCTAACAAGCAACACAGGTTTGATTAATTTCAAAAAGTTTTTAAGGTAAACCTCTTACAAGGTTTCCCTTAACCAGATTATTTATAGTTTTGAAATTTACATGTCCAAGCCTCTTATACCAAAGATTAGATTCATCTGGTATAGATTTTGCAAAGAGACAAGTGAGACCTCCTTGAGGAACAACATTCTTTAAATCAACACCTATACAGTTAATCATTACTAGGATACTTTAAGCAAAAAACATGACTTTCATCAGTTAAACCTTAAAGTCTGGAGACCGCACAACACATTCTGTATCAGTAAAAAAAGAACACTATTCTCTTTGTCACACATTTGTGAGACAGAAGAGGTTAAACTTAAGTTTCTTTTACAAAATTACACTTCTTCAAAATCTAATTACCGTTCTTATTTTACATCATTTCCCCAGTATTCTCCCATCCGTTGGAATTACCTCAAGCAACAATCCTCCATTTAATTTCTCATAAATATCTGTAATATATGAAATACTCTGAAAAGCTTTAAGACATGTTGACTGATACGTTGTTTTATATAAGTAATAATATCAAAGTATAAAGAAATTTACTAAAAATCCTTGAGGACAAAGATTTAAAGTAAAAATCTACACAAAAATATCTTACGTTTTACCGGTAAGTGTTCACCGGGTCGTTTATACCCCAAGAATTATGAAATTAAGACCTCGTTTTTAATTTGGACAACGATTTGAATGGTTTCAAAGATTTTGATTTGATTATCTATTTCTACTTTTAAAAACACATAAAACATTCAAAAGAAAACAAATAAGCATAAAAACGATAACGAGATTTAAAGAAAATGCGATAATTTATCAAAAATTAATCCTAAAATAATTTTTAAACTTTTCCTAATCCTAATTATAAGAAAAAGCTAAGGGAATCCTAAACCGAGAGTAATTAAAATTAAAAACTAAGAAAACGAGAACGGGGATCAAATCCCGTTCTTTAAAAGGTGAAATTATAAAATTTTAACCCTACGAGAGTAAATTTAAATCCTTAGCCTAAAATATGATAAAAGAAAATTTTATAAAAAAGAATTTTATTTTTTTGATTATTTTTCTATTTTTTATGATTTTTTAAAGTTTCTAATAAAAATAAATGACTAAAAATAGTAAACTTTACTCTAAAAATCTGGAAAACATCACAAAAAGTGAAATTGAAAGACTGATTTTATAAAAATAAGACTTAAAAATAAGCTAGAAGAAAAAGCCCTAAAAAGCCAATGTTAAGCTACGGCTTAATTTTAAAAAATTAAAAGAAAATGTGTTTAAGAGAAAACTAAGTGAAGGATTGTTTGAAAAAGACCCAAGGGCGCAGTTGGATGGTGTGTGTGTTTGTGGGACTTGTGTGTGTAAAGCAAGAGGACACATGTTCGAATCCTGCCTCTTGTTTGGTTATTTTTTTTTCAAAATTTTTCAAAACAAAGATGTAAAGCAACTAAAAATAAGCAAATTTGTAAAAAGAACTTTTTGTAAAAACTAGCAAATAAGCTGGAAATTGGCTTTAAAACAGACAGATTAAGCCAAAAGGATCTTTTGGCTTTTTACTTGAATAAACTAACTAGAAAACTTGATTAAGCCCTAATCTAAACTCAATAAGCTACAAACTACTGAAAACTAACCCAATGAGCAAGTATAAGCAGGATTTAATCAAAGGAAAACAAGCCATAAGCTAAAAATCAATAAGCACTTATTGGAACTTTTTACTCAAAACAAAAGAACACCAAACTTTGAGCTTATTTTTAACCTAGCTAAAGGAACCTTGTGACAAAGTGACTTATAGAAGCTTAAACCTTGACCTTTAAGCTACTAAGAATAAATTTTAAAAACTAATTTGAAGATCAATTGCTTAATGAAAAAGCTAATTGAAAATAGCTTATTCACTCAATGTGAGCTGAGTGAAATTGTTGGTTTAAAAAGTCAAACTACTGATTTTGAGCTAAAACAATAGTCTAATAAGCTAGATTTTGAAAAATAAGTTCAAACTGATTGAAAGTTACCTATAAACTACTAGTGCTTTGAATTTTAAAACCTAAAAACTACTTTTGCCCTCTGATAATTGAGATTGAAAATGGCTAACTGACTATTAACCTATCTGATGCAGTTTGCAAGTTAATCACCAAAACTAAAAACTACCAAGTGCAGGCTATAAATCTATGTTTCTACACTATTAAAAACACCAAAGTGAGTGCAAAGATAACAAAACCAATAGCTAAAAGAGACTTGAGCTAAAAATGCTAGTATAACTGAACTAAGGCTAACAGATTAGAACTACCAACTATAAGCCTATAGACAACTTGATTCTAATTAACAAATAACCTTAAATCCTCTAATTATAAACCTCAAAGTAAAGTTTTAAATCAATTTAAAAGAGCAAAAGGCTCTTAGCAGTACTAACTAAGGTTAGAACTGCCTTGACCCAAACACCCCCTTAAATCACAAAAAACCATTTTCAGCTTATAGTTTTAAGATTTAAAGCACAAATATCAACTACCAGATACTAGACAGCTTATAACCAACATAATGAACATGATTAAGCAAACAGATAAGCCAGGACAACAAGCTATAATACTATGCTACTATTTTTTTACTTTTTATGACAGATATATGATTATAAGTTGCAAACTAAATTCTAAGCTAACAAGTGAACTCAAAAAGCAACAAACAAAATTATTAAACATAATTAAGCTAAATGAAACAGTAATAAGCAAATGAAAAGCAGATTAAGCTAATATGCAAAAATAAGCTAGAATGTAAATTGACAATAAGGTAAAACTGGAAATTATAAAAAAAAGTGTACCTCACACCTCAGCTAAACAGAGGTGTTTGCTCTTATTAGAGCTTATATCAATAGCTTAAGATTAATCCCAAAATCCTATTCTAATCCTAACACTTGACCATCAAGCACTATCACCTACTGGAAAACTCAGATCATACATCCAATTCCATGGAGTTTTCAAGCTTTTGATGATCTTTTAGTAGCTTATGAGTGAATTTTGAGCTTATAAAACAGTAAGAGCTTATTTAGATCATTTTAGCATAAAAAGTAAGCATATTAAAAGACAAATTGCATAATAAGAACACTTAAACTTTCATTAATAGAAAACTGAGTTACAATATTGAAAATGAAAAGTTACATGAAATGAAAATACAAATAAGCTAAATTGACATAAGCTAAAATTATTTAAAAACTACTAAAAAGCTAAAAACTATCTAACATCTAACTGTGAGTGAGGAGAGCTCTATTTATAGGAGCTGAGTGAAGCTTCTAGGTCTCATTAGGACGCTCCTCTTAGTCTTGATCATAGCCCTTGATTCCTTCAAATGATTGGATCTCAATTCATAGCCCTTGGATGAGATTGAGCACACGGATTGCCACGCTGGCAATCCCATATCTTTGGAGCTCTTGTGCTTTTATTACACTAATTTTAGTGTAATTTTCCTTCCATTGGTGTGTTTGTTTGAATCCCGCGTGGCATTCTTTTGTCAAATCAACCAATCAGGAGCCATTGATGACGTTTTTAATGCTGAGATGTCACTTGGTACTTAGAAACTTCATTGCCATATTGGATGGATGAAAGGGAGTGGATTTACCTGCTCAATTTTAACACAGGGTAAAGTTGGACACGGAGGATGAATAGTACAATCCTTTTGGCCTTTTTTTTCTTTGTTTGTTTGACTTATTTGACCCGGCTTATAAGGCTTTGACTTGTTTGACTTGGGCTCGGTTAATAAAAAGAGTATTGGGCTAAGGTTAATATTTGGGCTTGGGTTAAATGGTAAAAGGGTTTTGGTTAATTGAAATTTAACAACCGTTAGTCCCTAAATGTTATAGGACTAACGGTGTTATCGATTTAGGGCTTTTAAGTGAAAATGATTTAACTATAGGGGCTCATTTGGGATTTTGAGGGTTTTTGTCATTTTGTGGTTGACCAAAGTTTGTCCATTGTTGACTTTGATGACCTTTTGATAGAAAACTTTCGTCTCTTGTGTACTCTTCCGTCTCGTGTTCATTTTTGCCCGGTTTTAACCGTTTTCTTGTGATTTTTGCAATATCCGTACCTATACATCACAAATGACAAAACAAGCAATATACAAGCATAATTTGCACAATTCGATCATTTTAGGGTCATTTTTAGTATAAAAAGGATATGTGATTTCTTACATATCAAGCATCCGCTGTCAATCACTCATTTATCCTTCAAATCTTGCTGTGGATTGCCCTGCACATAATGGTAAGAAAATTAGTTTCTTTTGGGGACCCAAGCCATTACTGACTTGGATCTGCCTTGTGCATCAATATAGTCAAATCTTTTAAAGGACATTGATGCACCATTGTTTCTGGAGACATGGTCTAAAACTTTGTGCTTTGGTCTCCAAACCCAACATGCTGAGGCCTTAACAACATTTCCTTTATTTCCCTTAACAACACTAAGAACTGCTTTTGGCCTAGCAGTATTAACCCTTGTTCCCTTAACAGTATTAACCTTTTTAGTAAAATTACTGTTATTAGTTGCTGTTATTTTGTTAAAAGGCCTTCTAACAGTTGAATATGCATTATTAATAACATTTTTCATGGGTCCTGCATTATTCACTGCTGTTCTTAGTTGAACAGTATTAACTGGTCTAGCAGTATTAAGTGAAATTGGGCCAGACTTAGTTAAGACTGTTCTTGGAACCATATTCCTTTTTGGACCGGGGTGAGTTAATTTAGAGAAATTCTGTTTGTTCACCCTTTAAACATTGGACCAAATTGGTTTTGTAAATCTTGCATTATTATACCAGTTATTCAAATGATCAAAACTACCACACACATGACAAGCTTTGTTGAACATCTCAAAATCACTCCCTAATTTTTGAGACATTTGTTGGTTCTAGTTTCTCTTGTTTCCCCTAGGACTTCTATATGTGTCTTGCCTAATTTGCTCAACAGGTTTCCTATCAGTTTTAGGTTTAACAAACTCAATTTTAGTTAAATTTGGCTTAACTGTTTGAAACTTAAGCTCATCTTCTTCCTTACTTTCAGACACCCAATCTTCAATAATTGGGGCTCCATTTTCTTTTCTAGTAGTCTTAGGTTCATTAGTCTCAACAGTAGGCTTTTCAACTACAGACTTACTAACAGACTCATTCACATCAACAAAATCATCTAGACTAGGATAAACTAAATCAAGTTTTGGTGGCATAAAATTCCCAGTATAGGGAGGTGGGACAGCATTATACCCTAATCCTGTTTTACACTTATCCATTGTCTGTCTATCTAGAAGTTTACTTAGGCTTTTTGATGAATTTTCAAATTTTTATACTATAAGTTAAACCTCGTCTTTTTCTTTTGTAGCCAACTCTAACTTCCTTTTAAGCTCTGTAATATCTAAATCTCTTAAATAGATTTCACGTTTTATGAGTTTATATCTTCCTCATTCACATACTTATTTTTCTTAAAGATTAACAGTCTAGCTTCTACAGATTCTAAACCAGTTTTATAAGAGACATCACTTATCCTAGCTGTTCTTAAGTCTTTAACTAATTGTTCATTTTGTTCTTTTATATCTTTTACATATTGTAAACAGTATGAACGACAATTTGAGTCATTAGATACCTCAGAGTTTGTAAAAGAACTTGAACTTGTTGAAGAATAAGCTATGAGAGCAAAATTGGTTAGACCTTCTTCTGCTTGGTCACTCCAATCATAGCCAAAGCCATCACATTAAGATACTAAGGCATTTTAAGTAGTTGCCTCAATTGGCACAGTCCTTCTGGTAGGCTCCCTGTTCCTGCTATCTTGATTCCTGGGTGCCCTGCACTTCCTTGCAAAGTGTCCTCTCTTGTGGTAGTGAAACACTCCACCTTGGACTTATCAAACCTAATTCTTTCTTTGTTGGCCATGTCTAGCTTCCTTCCAGTATTATTCAGGAATCTTCTTGCCCTCATAGTCAGCATAGCAATGTTCCACCTCAAGTTCATGTCTTTTAGATCATCAGGATGGATTTGTTGTAGATCTTCATTATCAAGTTGTGGAATACTTGGTTGGCTAGCAAAGAAGGAATAAATCACAACATCACTCATATTTTCAACAGTTGTTGAGTTATCAACAACACCTTGAGTGCTAGCAGTATTAACACCCTAAGCAGTATTAACTGCTCTAGTTGCACTGTTAGTGCTGCTAGAGGACATAAAGGCTACATTGTGTGAGTTAGTAGTTGAGCTAGATGTCCCCTTGACCTCTGATTTATAAGCCTTTAGGTTGTTGAAGAGGTCATCCAAACTCATTGTCTTAATCTCTGGTTTGTTCCTCCACACAATAGTATGCATAGTCCATTCTTGTGACAAGCTTCTCAAGAACTTCTAATTGATGTCTTCTTGAGGGATAACTTCACCATGCATCTCCAGTTGACTAATTAGCTTTTGAAGCCTTTTATAGGTTTTCTTAATCACTTCTGTGCTGGATGCAACAAAGTTTTCATATTGCTGCTTCAGAAGATTTTTTTGATTTTTCTTTGTAGCAGTATTACCTTCAAATTTATTCTCAATAGCCTGCATCAGTGTCTTAGCATCCTTGTATGAGTTGAACTTTAATTGATGCTCATTAGGTAAGGCCATCAACAAAGTGCTTCTTGCCTTCAACTATGCCCTTCTTTGTGCCTTCTCTTCAACACTTGTAGGAGGAATAACAGTCTCCTTACCATCAACATTTTTTGTTACTATGGGTGCATTACCATTTTCTATGATCTCCCATAGGGTGTAATCAATGCACTGTCAGTATTGCTCCATCCTCATCTTCCAGAGATCATACTCACCAGGTTGGAGTATGGGTAGCTTGATGGTTTGAGTAGATTAAGAATCCATTGCTTCTTGAAAAAGTAGATCTTGTGTGTAGTAAAGTTTCTTCTTATTCAAAGCTTCTCACAAGCTCTAATACCACTTATTGATCCTAATAGAATAGATCTTGCTTAGCTTGTATAAGGCTAAGTTGTATTGAATAAATCCAAAACAACTATGATAGTTACATTGATTGTGAATATCAAAGACTATGCGGAATCTAGTCAATGATACTAAGAAGAATTTCAATGAAACAGTAATGAATAAAATCAATAACAAACAATTTACCAAACTTTTAGCAGCCTCAATATAATACGAACACTCTTAATAGTGTTAAGGTTTATAAAACCTTGAAGCTAATCGACTTAGATTAAACTATGATAAAAGATGTATGAGAGATATGAGAGATATCTAACCTAATTCCCTAGGACCTCCTTTTATACACCAATGAGTCCTACTGGCTTACAATCCATTCCTATTGTGATCGTGATCTTTTCCTTAATTATTTAACTTAACACATATCTAATAAGCAGTAACAGTACTAACTTATACAAACAGTCTTAACTTGAGCAGTATCTATATTACTTTAACAGTAGTAACTAACACTAGCAGTAGTAACTTTTGTGCTAGTAGTACTAACTAGTTAGAATATTTTCTTTAGTCTTCACTAGCAGTAGAAACCATAACCAACAGCAGTAACTTCAACAACACTAAGAAATCTTTTAATCCCAATAAGTTTGCTACTTGCACTCTTCATGGAATTGCCTTTACATGGTGGAACACCCATGTCAAGACAGTTGATCATGATGCCGCTTACAGCATGCCTTGGAAAACACTTATGAAAATGATGACTGCTAAGTACTGTCCTCGAAATGAGATCAAGAAATTAGAGACGAAGATCTAGAATCTGAAGGTGAAGGGTACTGACTTGGCAAGTTATACCCAACGCTTTCAGGAATTAGCATTGATGTGCAAGAGAATGTTTCCCGAAGTGTCGGATATGGTTGAAAAGTATGTGGGTGGATTACCTGACATGATCCAAGGAAATGTGATGTCCACCAAACCCAAGACAATGGAGGAGGCTATTGAAATGGCAAACAATCTGATGGATCAAAAACTGTGTACGTTGGCTGCGCGTCAGATTAAAAACAAAAGGAAACAAGATGATGACTCCAGAAACAACCAGAACCAACAACAATCAAACAAGAGGCAGAATACTGGTAGGGCTTACACAGTTGGGCCTAGTCAAAAGAGGGGTATGGTGGATCTCTGCCAAAATGTTCCAAGTGCAACTACCATCACAATGGTTCGTGTGCACCGAAGTGCCACAAGGTTGGCCACCTGGCCCGTGATTGCAGGAGTTCTAGCAATGCTAACGCAGGTAACAACCAAAGAGCCATTGGGGCTAATCAGAAGGGTATCGGTTGTTATGAATGTGACGCTCAAGGGAATTTTAAGAAAGAATGCCCAAGGCTGAAGAACAAAAACTGTGGTAATCAAGGTGGGAATGGTAAGGCTCCAGCAAAAGTGTATGTGGTAGGTAAGGAAGGGACAAACCCGAACTCCAATGTCGTTACGGGTACGTTCCTTCTAAACAACTGCTATGCTTCTATCTTATTTGATACTGGTACCGATAAGAGTTTTGTGTCTACTGCATTTAGCTCCTTAATTGATATCATACCAACTACATTAGACCATTATTACGATGTTGAACTAGCCGACGAGAAAATAATTGGGATAAACACTATCATTCGGGGTTGTACATTAAACTTCTTATATCATCTATTCAACATCGACTTAATGCCCGTAGAACTTGGTAGATTCGACGCCATAATTGGTATGGATTGGTTGGCGAAGTACCATGCTGTCATTGTTTGTGATGAGAAACTCGTTCGTATTCCCTTCGGAAATGAGACATTGATTGTTTGTGATGACGGAAGCAACCGGGGAAACGAGACTCAATTGAACATCATCTCATGCACTAAAACACAGAAGTACATGCTAAAAGGATGTCATGTCTTTTTGGCACATGTTACTACAAAGAAGACTAAAGACAAGTCAGAGGAGAAGCGACTTGAGGATGTACCAATCATTCGAGATTTTCCTGAAGTATTTCCCAAGGACTTGTCGGGTATTCCACTGACTCGACAAGTAGAATTTCAGATCGATTTGATGCCTGGTGCTGTACATGTAGCACGAGCACCTTATCGATTTGCTCCGTCCGAGATGAAAGAGTTGTCGGAGCAACTGCAAGAACTATCTGACAAAGGCTTTATAAGGCCTAGTTCCTCACCTTGGGGAGCTCTGGTCTTGTTTATCAAGAAGAAGGATGGACTATTTCGAATGTGCATCGACTACCGATAACTGAACAAGCTAAAGGTGAAGAATCGTTATACACTCCCGAGGATTGACGATTTATTTGATCAACTTCAAGGATCGAGTGTCTACTCGAAGATCAATTTAAGATCGGGCTATCATCAGTTACGAGTTCGTGAAAGAGATATTACGAAGACCGCTTTTAGAACTCGTTATGGTCATTATGGATTTCAAGTTATGCCATTTGGTTTGACGAACGCATCGACGGTATTTATGGATCTAATGAATAGGGTGTGCAAGCTATATTTGGATAAATTTGTGATTGTATTTATTGATGATATCCTCATCTACTCGAAGAACAAGGAAGAACATAAAGATCGTCTTAAGTTAATATTAGAGTTGCTAAAGAAAGAGGAGTTATATGCAAAATTCTCTAAATATGAATTTTGGATTCCCAAGGTACAATTTCTTGGCCATGTGATTGATAGTCAAGGCATTCACGTGGATCCCACCAAGATCGAATCCATTAAAGATTGGGCATCTCCTAAGACTCCAATGGAAATTTGTCAATTTTTAGGTCTTGCCGGTTATTACCAGAGATTCATTGAAGGATTTTCAAAGGTTACTAAGACAATGACCAAGCTTACTCAGAAGAAAGTCGCCTTTAAATGGGGTGACAAGCAAAAAGCAGCTTTTCAGACATTGAAGGATAAGTTGTGTAACACGCATATCTTAGCTCTACCTCAAGGGGCTGAGAATTTTATTATTTATTGCGATGCTTCGCATAAAGGATTGGGTGCTGTTTTGACTCAAAACGAGAAGGTGATTGCTTATGCATCACGACAATTGAAGATTCATGAGACGAATTATACTTCTTAAGATTTGGAACTTGGTGCAGTAGTATTTGCTCTAAAGATTTGGAGGCACTATTTGTACAGAACCAAGTGTATGGTGTTCACTGATCACAAGAGTTTACAACACATTCTTGACTAAAAGGAGTTAAACATGAGGCAACGTCGTTGGTTGGAGTTACTCAGTGATTACGATTATGAAATTCGTTATCACCCAGGGAAAGCAAACGTAGTGGCCTTCTTGTTTATATGACCAAGACAACAATGTCATAGATAAGAAGAGTCTGATGAATACTTGACTCTTTTATTGCTAACATTAAACATAGAACTAACAGCTGGATAAAGATTATGCATATCTATTTCATAAATACCATCACGTGGAATTGCATTAAAATAAAACACATTATCTTTCGAAACATAAATAAAATAATTCGTAAATGTATGAATATAACCGTTATTAACCAAACGGGAAATTGAAACAACACCCCTAGTAATAGAAGGTGCAAAATGACAATTGTCTAATACAATTATTAAACCACTAGGAAGAATTAAATCAAAACTTCTAATAGCTTCAACGGCTGCACGCATTCCATTTCTCATGTACAAACTTAAAGCTCCATGTTTCAACTTCCTGCTTTCTCTAAGACCCTTCAAGGTATTACAGATATGAGTACCACAACCCGTATCATATACCCAAGTCTTATTAGGAAAAGCATAGAGTTTTATAGTGAAGATACTTGAAGTACTAGCCACGCTAGCATTCTTCCTCTTCTTCAACTCAGCTTGGTAGGATGGACAATTTCTCCTCCAATGACCCACCTCCTTGCAGTGGTGGCAGACAGAGTCCTTTGTTGGATTATCTCTCTTAGGCGGTGGTGGGATCTTGGGCTTGGGATCATAAGCAAGCTTATTCTTTCCCTTGTCCTTACCCTTTGCCCCTTGTAGTTTTTTCTTGTCCTTTTGGATCTTACCCTCCCGTATAGCTAACACAGTAGGAGTTACAGCCTTCTTCAGAATACCTTTCTCATGAAGTTTCAGCATAGCATGCAATTCAGCTATCTTCTTCCCCATGCTATGCATGTTATAGTTCTGAACGAACTGATCATAGTCCTTGTTGAGAGAATTCAAAATAAGACTCACACTAAGTTCATTTGGCATAGCATAGCCTAGGCATTCCAGTGTGTCCAAGTAGCTCTTCATCCTCAAGAGATAGGAGCTTACTGACTGACCTTCCTCCTGTTTACAAGCGTGGAATGCTTTGACTGTTTCAAACAGTTCGTGTTTGGCCTGCTCTTCAAACATAGTTTTTAGTTCTTTTAGCATGTCATATGCATTGTATTTCTCCAAAGTCCTTTGTAGGTCTGGAGACATACTTGACAGCATAAGACATGCGACCTCTTGCTCAAGATTAACAGTCTTATAGTACTTGTCAATAGTGTTAGGGTCAGCAGTTTCAGGATCAGGAGCGGGTCTAGTAGGCTGTTCCGCAAACTTTATATTTTTCTCATACCTGAGAACAATCCTTAGATTGCGATACCAGTTTGTAAAATTCGAACCAGTAAGTTTCTCCGCTAGGAGAATCGACCTGATAGTCGTATTGTTTGTGTTTTGGACAGCAGCAGCTATCTACAAAACAATCAAAAGTTCAGAAAATATTAGTATTTTCGATAATGATCTCTTATAAAATTAACTACCCATGTTTAAAAAATTAAATAATTAATTTTATCAAGAGTCTAAGATCCAACTTGATGTTCTACCATTAATGCAGTTGATCTAGTAGGAATGGTAAACTCAAAAGATAATCAGCGTGTGATAATTGCCAACATGTGCAACTCTTAGCCTTTATGGGGCACAATGCATTATAATCCAGAATTACAATGTCAAGTAACATGTTTAACCCCATCGTATGCCTCGGGTCGAAGTTCTAAACAACTATACTCGATATAAGTCGTCCAATACAAAATCAGTAATTTTTACAGTCTCACGTCTGACTATACGATTGTTATATTATATTGTTTGCAAATTTATCTAAAACTGTTTTAGAGTAAAAATACAACTAAGTGATTTCATACTTGGATGACAAATGACTTAATTTTAAGGCAGAATTTGATAAAAATAATGTTATCAAAATTTTTATATAAGGAAGCATGCATACAACCTTATAACACTAGTTATTTTGAAAACCTTTCCATTTTCATTTTAAAACTTTATATGAATACAAATCCCTACATTTTATAAATCACATGTTATTTATAAAATTAGGGTTGCCATGTTTACAACATTTTCAATTATAAGTGATCTTACTACGAATAAGGTTAATTCCCCACGGGAAATAATCGAACCCTAGTAACGACTACGACATACTTAAAATATTGTTTAAAACAGTTTAAGTAAAATTTGTGTATTCTTGTGTTGTTCTGTCGCGGGTTCCCTTGCGGAAAACACTAAACCCCTGCGGTATAGAACATTTCCCAGAAAATTACAAATTTACGTATATAGTCCAGGATTTTGCAAAGTGTACATATCAATATACACACAATAAGCATTTTAATCATGTACTTTTAGTCCATATTAATTTTGAAAATTATTTTTTTCCTAATTATATAAAAAAACGCCACTATATACATCATGCAAAACATATTTACCTAATTTAATCATACTAAACAAGAATCATATAAGCAATTTTAAAGCATTAATTCTAAAAAGGTCTTCCCTACTTTTGCAATTAATTAAATAATTCACATAATATTCTCATGCGTACAAAACCACACGCATGCATACATATATATATTAAGCTTAATAACCATGGGTTACATGCATGTAATCCATGGTTGCCTATTTATTGCAAGATAAATAAGCAACAATATATATATAAAAAATCTAAAACGCAAATATAATCATAATAAGCGAATTAAAATTCATGTTAAAATATGTCCATATTTTATTTCCATATTTATGTGACCAATTAGGGCAAATATTATTTCACTAAATAATTTCCTAAAATATTTTTCACATAAAACCAAGAAAATAACACATATTTAGGCGACATTTTTTTACATGTTATTTACGTTTTTTATGTAATTACAACGCTATATGAGATGGCTCGTGATGCCACTGTTGGAAATCGTTATCTAAATAACCTAATATTACATTGATATTAAACGAGCTACGTAGCGGATATAGATAACATATAGCATATATAATTAATCATAAAAAACATAAACAAGTTAACACACCTTTAGCAACCAAGCTAGTGACGAATCGAAGACACTTCAAGTACACGCACATGTGTAATAACGTGCGAACGAAACACTACTTCTAGTTACTAAAATAAATAACCTCTACGTGTATCCACACTACACGTCAAACGATATCACCCGAATGCTAGTTCTTGACCAACGAACAATTGAACACAAGAAAAATCGAAACGGAAAAACCCTAAAGGGTTGTTTGTTTCGTTCGACCAAGAGAGGGGAAGAGAAGAGAGGATTGTGTCAATTATGAGCTCTAGGATCCTCCTTATATACTAGGTGAACTTAGGGTTTACCTAAAATACATATCTTGGAGGAAAAGATAGCTCAAAACTCATTCCAACCCCTCCTTGGGCTTTAGGCCATTGAATTTCTTCACTTTAACATTCAGAGCAGTCGAACCAAGGGAAAACACCCTTTGGTGTTGACTTTTTGACTTTTCCAATATTTATGGATAATTAAATTTAATTACCCATTAATTAAAAAGCCTTATTTGTTAATTATTCATAACGAACTAATTAACGACCGTTAGTGTTATTTCATCAAATCATATATTAATATAAATAATAAATATACAAATATATTATTATAAACATTAATAGAATGATATCTAAGTGTAAATGTGTGTGACTCCGTAGGCCTACGTATTTCTGTATGATATGAGCCCAAACCAACACTATGTAAAAAAAAGAACACTGTATATTGAATTATGATTAACAAAATGAAAATTCTTCAAGAAATTTAGTCTCTAGATTTGAAAGCCTTGATTATCATTTGGATACTTTGACAAATTACCACTAACTATATATTCTTGAGTAAATACGAAAATACATAAGTATTGTATCAATATATTCGCCTTTCAGAGTGTAGAAAGGAAAGAATTTGACTGAAAATAAGAACACTAAATGTATACAGGATTGTTGCAAAAGGCAATACTCGTTACCTAAAAGTATTGGAAGGGGAAGCTATGCCTCTCTAAAATGGTGACATATGTATACTTCTCACATTTCCAGAAACTTTGAGGGAGTTCATTTTCTTCACTTATGCATCATACATGGAATCATGAAATAGGCAATCTAGAAGTGAGATCCATAAATGCATCTTCTGCGCAGTGAATGGTAAGGCCTCCCATAGGATGATCAAACCCGAATTCATCTTCAGATTTGCGCAACAAATCTTGAAATAGAGGTTGTTCCAAGAATGATATGGGAACCACTAATCTTCTCTTCTGAAATTCTCCAACGTAGATGGCAAGATACCCCTTGGGTACATCGTTATGGTTTCTATTGCGAAGTGATTGCAATTTGCTAAAATGTTTTGCATTGGCAATCAAAGATGGAAGTCGAATGATGCCCATAATTTGAATGTTTGTAGAGAAATTAGTATTGCTTTGCTTGGTATGATTATCAAAATATTTTCTCAGCTTAACTATGAAGAGTATATACACGTTTTGATATGAAAATGGTATGTATGATACTTGTACTTATAGCCTTATAGGGAGTTAGTTACGATACAAAACTATAAATTCGTTGGATCAAATGTGTTGTGGGTTCCACCTCAAGTGAAACCTAACATGGCTTCCCTCGTATTTTAAGATCAACTAAATCTTCTCTTAATAGTACGGTGTGCATCCTAAATAAAAATAAGCTTCATTTGTTTTTCAAACTTGACAAAGCTACTAGGAATTTCATGCCTCTTTAATTATCTATCGGATATATAATATGTAGAATGTCATACTCAGTGTAGAAATTTGTAAATTATACTCCGTATAAGTGAATTTGAACTACTAGATTAAAATAATAGTATAACTCGATCAATATAAGAGAACTAATTTGGCTTAAATTTACTTCTTAAGCACGATAAATAAATTTATAATAATTACTAAGCGAGTACCCGCACGGAGATTTTAAAGTTACAAATAATTATAGTTGCAAAATTGTGATTAAGTGTTACTTGTATGAAATGAATAAATATTGTTTATTCGATCAACCATTTAACTTATAAATAGTAATGTAATAAAAGTATATACGGGTGTAAAGTATAATACAGAAAAAATAGGGAGTTAGAGTAGATTAATAATTTCACATTTTGAGAGTTTTTATTAGACAAATTTGTTCTCTTTCTATATAGTAGAGAAGAGATTATTATAACAACATAATAAATTGATGGACTCGATTTTAGCATTCTAAAAGATTATCTGTTTTTTCTCTAAATATGGAAATGATAAGTAAGCATATTGGTAGAATCGGAAGCAGCCTCTCTACCTTAGGTAGGGGGATGATTGTCTACGTTTCAACCTCCCCATAAACTGAGCAACAGTATTGAGACCCATAACCCGTGGAAGATGGTATTGGGAGTTACTTTACTTTTTTTACTTTTAGTAAGAGTGTACAACGCAAGCGGTTATACACCTTGTTATAACCAATTTTATGGACCGACGGGCCCACCAATTGCACAGTAGCTCACGTCATAGGCACCCCGTTGTGGTGATCGACAGCTGCCGGTTTTTGGTATTCTCTTAAAAAATTATAAAAAAGGCGGTAACTGTCAAATTCTCAAACAGCCAAAAATTTTAAATCTCTTTTTTTTTCAATAAATACACACTTTTAGCATACAAACAACCAAACACAATAAACCTTTTACCCGTTTCATATACTTTCATATATGCTTTAAACATACATTTTCAACAAGAGTATTTCCAAAGAAAACCGAACCAAAAAATTGTTAAGGTTGTAGGATTAGAAAGAACATTATCTATACTTTGATGACGATAAAGATTACAGTAGAAACTCGATAAATTAATACTCGATTATTTAATAAACTCTCTAAGATAATATTTTTTGCCGGTCCCGACTCGGGGATAGGGTGCTAAATTAATAATTCGCTAAAATTATAAGATAATACATTTTTGATAATTTCTTTAGACCCCATATAAAATATAAATTAATAATTCCTTATATATAGCATATTACATGAATGATTTATGAAGGTTTCTTGAAAAATGACTCAATTGTCTTTTGTTTTTTGTTTTGAATCATTTCCACTTGAAATCTCGTCTCTAATTTTCCTTAGCATGGTATACGACATTCTGGTGTTGTTTCTCATTGCATCAACAAGAAATTGTTCAATGTGATTGCCGCTTTTAAATAACTTCATTTCGCGAGGGGGGTTCATTGTAGAACATTTCCATCCATCTTCTTATCGTATATCCTCTTTATTTAATTCTCATAACGCCTTCATTAATTTTTTTAATCAGTCAACAACTGTGCAACTACAATTCTTCTTCTAGGTGAGTCGGAACATTCTGTCGACATCATTGCCTTGCGATAACCAACTCTATTGATCAAATTTGGAGTTCTTTGTGTGCTATCACCATCCTTCATCTGCGTTCTCAAGTCATGTTATCTGTTGATCGAAGTTTTACAATGACGAAAGAGTTGCATTGTATTTTGGCATGAGCAGGGCTATTGTTATCTTACAAGCGTATGATCCGCAGTCACATGGTTGAATTTTTGAAGTTGTGTTGGTGGGCAAAAAAATATTTACATTTCGTAATCCTTCAATAATTTTTGGCAATGGCAGGGGCACATTTATCACAATCATGAGAACTTTTTCTTCCATAACATTTGTCATACTTATAAATTGATCTCGCTCTCTCTCGCTCGGTCTCGCGCTCTATATAAATTAATAATTATTAATTCATACGCACGCTCTTTATTAATAACTCTTTTTAATTAATAAATTTTTGGTCGGCGTCCCAAAAGTGTATTATTATTTTATTAGAGTTTTACTCTGTAGTTATTTTGGGCTAATTCGATTGAATTTGCTCCTAAGATTAGACAAAGATTCGTTTTGGTTTTCCAAAGGACTGCTTTGATTATATGGAGGCATCAGAATTGAGTTTGCTTTGACCTAAAACACCCCCTAGAAAAATACTCTTGGTGATGAGATTGGATCCCTTTTCACTTATGAATTACTCATAGGATTAAAAATTCCAACCTAAATTGGTTTGAGTGGACTGATAATCCCATGCTTAATTGTACAAATTATATGTAACTCTATTCTACTAGCTTCTTGTTAGCTTTTATTGAAAATTTATGTTTTAGAAAGATTGAAGCCACTTGTCAAGCACTCGGGCGAGCATACCACATGATTATCTATCTTTCAATATTAGTCTCGTTTCCAATATGCAACGTACATGGGTTGAGAGATGTGACACACACCGACGGAAAAGCAAGGATGTTACATTACAAATATATGGATAACAACCTCCGGCATGATCTAATAGATTTTGACAACGATATCAGGAGCGAAACGAAGATTAGTTTTTTTATGTATTGTAATTTTACTTTTTATGAAAAACATTTATGAAGGCGCTAAAAGAGATGTGATTTTTTTATGTATTGCAATTTTACATTTTACGAATCTTTTTTATGAACTGTAATTTATCTTTAATATAAATGAAATATGTTTGTTTTTAAGAAAATGAACAAAATATTAAGACTCAAATGCAGAAGCCTATAACATGTTGAGGATAGTTTTTTATTCATCGTCATGTGTTATAAAAATCTTATAGGGTAAAAGTTGACGTGAGAGGATATATAACTCACCCTATTGTAGGAATTTTATGTGGTGTCTGAATGGTTTAGGGTAAAAGTCGAAAAATACCCACGAACTTTCAAAAATGTCCCGACATCACTAACGAACTAAATTCCGTCCTACCTACACCAACCAACTTTCAAATATTGTTTCAATATCACCAATATCATACATTTTTACCGCCACCGTGGCAGTTACCATCCACGTTGGCACCCGTTTTTTATATTTAATTAAACCAAATAAGGATGCCAGATGGATTTACTAACTAAAAAGTCAACCATCTTCCCAAATTAAGAACACAAGAACATTAGATCCTAAAAACCCAAATCCAAAAAACTATCGTCCACTTTCACCACAAGATCCTAAAAACCCCCCCCCCCCCCCCCCACCCCCCCCGGATCCAAAAAATATTGTCACTTTGAACCACGAATTTCAAAAACAGTAGTTCCTAAAAATCAGAGCCAAATACCACATGATAACAATCAAACGACTATCATTTCATGAACAAAAAACTAAAACCACCAAAATTCAAAAAACAACATATATTGACCCAAAACTTTACCTTTCAGCCCTAATTAACTGCAAAAACTTAAAACAAATAAAAAACCATTCATACCTATTTACATGTTAATGGCTTATTCAATGACATTATATTAGTTAACAATCTTATGTATATGTATGTGCTTTATAAAGATTTGGGCGATGCATATAGGCTGTTTGATGAAATGCCTGAACGAAACTCGGTTTCGTAGAGTGTTATGGTTGGTGGGTTTGGTAAAGCTGGTTATTATATGAAATGTTTTGAGATTTTTAGGAAGTATGTTAGGTCGGGGCAGCGCCTTGATGTGTATACTTTGCCCGCGGTTATAAGGATTTGTAGGGATAAAATGGATGTTAAAATGGGGAGAGTGATTCATGACATTGTGTTGAGATACGGGTTGTGTTGGAATACGTTTATATGTGCTGCGATTGTGGATATATACGCGAAATGTGGGGTGATTGATGATGCTAGAATGATGTTTGATGGGATGGATGAGAAGTATTTAACGACATGGACTGTTATGATTGGTGCGTATGCTGCGTGTGGGAGTGCTAATGAGTCGTTGGTTTTGTTTGATCAGATGCAAGAATGTGGAATTGTTCCTGATAAGATTTGCATGGTGATGGTTGTGAACACTTGTGGTAAGGTGCTATGAATAAAGCTAAAGTTGTGCATGATATTGTGATGTAGGTAGTGCCACTGTGGAGGTTAGTATCAGATGTGAATAATAAAAATAAATAAAAAATGATGTGGAAACTTAGCCGGACATCTTGGTAATATTAACACATAACAAACAAGTTCGTTGGTGTAGGTATGACGGAATTTAGTTCGTTAGTGATGTCGGGATATTTTTGAAAGTTTGTGGGTATTTTCCGACTTTTACCCAATGGTTTATAATCTCGGTATCAATCTCAATCGTGTAATCACTTTCAGATTAAAGTATTTCGACCCTATATGCCTCGGGTTTACGAAATCCTTAACTTGATAAGACAGATTGGCAAACGAATTCTAAGGCACGAGAAATTGATCAGAAAACGTTAGAGTACTTTTTTTTAATGTTCTGTTCTGCAAATGAGACCAAGTCTGTTTATAATCATAACCGAAATTCAGTTATTTTCGGTTGTACACCAACCGTTGTGTCGGTTGGAAAAAGACGCGACTTTTGAAATTTTGGCGGGAAAATTTGTTATACCAATTAGTAAAAATCGTTTAGGTTTTGGGGCGCTGCCCCAAACCCTGCGAGGGGCTCTGCCCTCTCAACCCCCGCCTGCTCACTTAGGAGCGGGACCTCAGCAAGGGGCTCTGCCCCTTGACCGTGCTAGGGGGCGCGACCCCCTTGACCCCCGCGTCTTTGTCCCCGCGGTATCAAGCTAACTTTGACGAGTGTGTACTCCGCACCTCCTAACCCGTCATGAGCTAAACTTGTATAAAGCCATTAGTCTTAAAGTAAAACACAATTACATAAAATAAGTAAACTGCACCTAAATTTGTAACAATCGTAGAGTTAGATTAGATGGTAGTTGCTTGCACTTTTACGGAATATATCAAGAGTTCTAGTTTTAATCAAAGTATTAAACATCTCTTTGATTTTACCTTTTACTTTGAGGGTTTGTCTAAGTGTTCAAGGAGTGCTCTAAGTGCAATAATTAACGTGTATTCATTTAGCTTAATTCCTATTGAGAAATGATATTTATTTCTACATGATATTCCTACTAATCTTTCTATTTTTAACGCATCTGATAAGTGGAAAAACTGACGGTTTATATCAGGGGAGATAATGATTGGAATACACATATCTCTTTTTAATTCGGGTAGGAGGATAAGTAGGCAAAAGATATAAAAGAATATAACAATGCTCATTTCTTTTTAGAATTCAATTTTGTACCAATTTTTTTAAATAGAATGTGATATATAATTTTTTTTTTAAATAGAATGTGATATATAATTTTTTTAATTATTTTATACTGAAAATACCCGTTAAAAAGACCCTTCTTTTATGGTTTATATGCCTTTTCTTTTATAGAACATTAAAATAAGTATGATATATGTTCATCTATATTCATTACTCAATTTCATTTGTTAAACTTAAGTCAATATACTCTCCACGTTTTGCTACATAAATGTGAAATCTGTCTTGCCTCTAAACATCAAACATGCACATTTTTAATGGTTTCATAATCATCTGTAATACATGCTGTATCTAAAGATTCCTGTGCTTATTATAAAATTATCTACATAGAAACTTCACATGGCTTGGCAATTAGTTTAACTCTCAATTATGTACCTATTCATGCATGGCTGTTGTATATATTAATTGTGGCTATTTAAGAAGAACAACAACCAGCCATTTGACGTTTTGGATAATTCCAGAAAGACATTATCATATAAAATCATAATAAAAAGAAATGAGCTTTAATTTTTCAGATCGTATTCACATGCTAATACGCTTATTGGTGTAGATGAATTAAGAATATAAGTGAAGCCAGCTAATTTGATTGTTTAAAGTAACTGAGCTTGAGTGTAGCATTTTTTTTTTCAGTTGGTGGGCTAAAAACAACTTTGTTTCATTTGTGAATGTTGTATTTGGCACCTTATACTCTATACAATATACATATAATTTATATGGCTTGATTGCAAATACGCTAATTATTTCAGTAGGCTTCTTTTATTATGAAATTACGTAATGCCTATGTTCATTATTGCCCTTAAAACAAGGTTAGTAGAAAGACTTCTGAAAAAAACAAAAAAAATAAACAAACTCGCTACTACAGATTTTGTAATAAAGCCCCCTTAATAAGCCCTCTTTGTGTTGATAATGGGTGTCATACCAAAAGCATAGGCATATAATTCTTGACTTGTATTAATACGATGTTTGTTCTTTCAATAAAGATTTAGGGTCCGTTTGGTATAAGGGTCTAGACCTGTGGGGTTGGAGTTTGCATCTAAAACTATGTTTGGTTAACTTAAGTGACTTTTGAATTTAGCACTCACGCCCGAATATTTTCTTTCCACAAATCTTGATAGCATGTTTAGGTTTTCAATTTGGATTCACTGTTTTCAACTCGTGATATTCAATCTCAACCACATAACATATTAACTTTGACTAATAAATGAATTATTTTAACTTTTCTATTTTCTTATTTATTTTTTAACTATATATTTTGCAAAAATCAAATATAATATTTTATTATACCTAATAGTTATACCAAATTTAAATTCTAATCCATCACGTCTTACACCCCCCACACCAAATCACAAATTTATTACCATAACTGTACCCCCCACATAGACAACCCAACCAACACGCAGGCAAACCCCAGACCCCCGCCTCCCAAATGGCTCCCTAGAATATCGCCCATCCAGTTGTTCTTTAATATTATTTTATTCACATAGAACTATGTTTTTTTTTTAAAAATTGTGCTCGATAAAAAGAAATAGAGCCGGAAGAATAGTCTTCTCCTCTTTGAGCCGGCCCGTATATAAAACCGGGATTTATGACCATTTTCAACTGGGCTCTATGATTTATTTATTTTTCGTATAGTAGTGACTACAACCTCTCTTACCGCAGTACTACATAAAAATATTTCCTGCCAACTTCAAATGTCAATCATGGGTGTAATGCATTTTTTTTGAACGGCAACTTTATTAAAAAAAAACTAGCAAGGAGCTAGAATTACAAAGGAATTAAAAAAGGGTGTTGAATCCAACTATCTCAACTAATAGAGTTTTTACCACTAGCAATATACAAGAAAAAGTTACACCTAACTATGTCTCAAAATTCCATTCTCTTTCGAAGGATTTGAATCAGAGAAGAGAGAGATGGTTTCTTTTATGACCAGGATACTCCACCAGGAAAGTGTAAAACACTCCTAGCATTGTTTTGAACTTTATTGAAAGCCGAGTCTCATCACTCCCTCTCTTAAACCAAGATAACCAAGATCGATACGAATCAACAGGGTTCCAAACCAAGCCCCACCAATTACAAATAGACCGAGCAATATCTTTTGCCAAGTCGCAACAAAACAGCAAATGATCGAGATTCTCGAGGGCCTCACAACAAATAGGACAAGAAATAGGGGAAACCTGAACTCCACGCCGATGCAAATTAACCCGAGTAGGAAGACGATCCATAGAGATCTTCCATGCCAAAACATTAACCTTAATGCATAATATGATTCCATGCTTAGTAGCTCATTAAATAATGTATAAGGTGTATCACGTATCCTTGAATTTGGCCTATCCTTCAAATACAATGTTTGAGGGTGATTTTATTAAACAATTAGAATAAAGCAATTGTCTCTATTGTACTTTAAGTTTCTAGCGTCTTGCTAGTCTCTTTTTTTTATATATTCCATCTTTGCCGTTCAAAAAAAAAAGAATAAAGCAAAACGCACAAAACATATATTAAACTCAAAATTGCATTCTGAACCTGCAAACTTATCACTTTACTTGTATAATTAGAAGCGGCAAAATGTTATTGTTCTTATGAAAACATTTTCTGACACAAGAAGAACATACATGCTTCTTTTTTTCAGAACTCTTATTGTTCTTAATTAAATGGATAAACATCAATTTTATCTTCTTCAAAGGGTGTCAAGTCATTATAGACGGCATCTTAACTAGAAGTATGAATTTGGTCTTGCCACTAAAAGGAGGTTTTCAATGTGAAATCTTCTCGAAATGAATATATCCATCTAGATTATCGTGCGCGAGCATTTGCTTGATCTATCTTATCACACCCAAGATATATAGTCATAAATTAAACCACTCACTCACTTCCATTCCCTTGCATTTGCTTCAAATAGAGTTATCTAGCTCACGGTACCATCAAGCCAAAATCCTTTTGGTCCACTCAATAACAAATCAACTTCTTTATAAATGCTAAGCTATAGCACTTAAAATGTTGTTTATCCTCTAAAACTCTTTAGACACAAATACTTATGTCAATTTTAATACGGATGTTTAGTGTCCAAACTTCCATATCAGTGTTAAATCGCATGTGATATGTAATTCGAATTTTCGTATAGCTAAGAGAACGTGAAAAAAAGGACAATTTTTTTGTCTAAAGTATATCTAAGTGTCCGTCTGTAGAAAGATAATTAAATGTTGGTCGGTAGAATTTTTTTTGTAACGATTAATGGTTCATGAGATATTTAAATTATAAAAACTATAGGTAATTGAATTTTTAATTTAAATATTAAATAAAAATTCAATTTTTTCTCAACAAGAAAATAACTGCTGAGATTTGTCCCATGACATGCATAAAAAGTTAGGTTTTAATCGTAGAATAGCAATGAACTTCTTCAAATGTATTTATTTGGTACATAAACTATTAAAAAGTTGTACAATAGCAACAAACTTTTATAAGTGTTTCGATTTGCACATTTTGATGACGTGTCACGTTTTAAATGGTGCCACATGTCAGCCTTTCACATATGATACATCATCAAAATGTGCAAAATGAAACACTTATGAAAATCCGTTGTTATAGTACAACTTTTCAAAAATACACGTACCAAATCGATACATTTGAAAAAGTTTGTTGTTATTTTAAGACTTTAGTATCCAAAATAACTCTTCTCTAAATTTGTAACCCTAGTTATTTTTTATCTAGACTATAACTTATGAGTTGTTATTATTACAATTTTTTTATAGCTGCAATTTTAACTATCTCACAATATTTAAACCACAAACTATCTCACATATCCTAAGCACCCACAACCATTTGGTTGAGGAGCTTCACACACATCATAGAATACCATTGAGACACAAGCCAATACTACCTTCGTTTCAGAATTATTGTCCATCTTTCCTTTTTGGTTTTGTCCCAAAATAATTGTCCACTTCTAAAAATAATAGTTAGATTTGTTTAAGTTTATCATATTACCATTAGTTTAAGTTGGAATTTACAAACATAAAAGAAAACACAAAATAATTATTAAAGGGTAAAATTGTTTTTTTTGCTTTCGTAGAAACCAAAACAGTAATTAATGCAGTTTTCTTAAACTGTGTATTTATTATCTGTGGACAATAATTTTGAGACGGAGAGAGTAATAATAAAGAAAATGATTCCGAGATCTCATTTATATGCTTAGTTTAAATGCTTAAATAGTTCATTGTTTAATAAATAGATAACACACTTTCTCATTTTCAACATTTACCTTTAATCTTGTCGCATTTCACTGTTGTTTCTTTAGGGATGTTCACATGTAGGCTTTTAACAACCTACACCCTGATTACTAGAGCGGAACTTCGAAACAAGAAGGCCAAACATAGCAGCTTATGATGTGACATAAAAGTAAAGAATGACAAGCACAAGGTATTAACCCTAATCGAATGATTAGTATTGAAAGAATGAAGTGACAAGACCCCTCCTCCTCACCTCCTTTTATAGAGATGAGGGGGAGAATAAACCCTAAGTCGGTCATGGGCTAGGCTTGGGACACAAGTTAACCCACGACCCTTTATTTTGACTAATAACAAACTTAACACTTGACTACCCTTGACTTTTGCTAAAATAAAGACTAATATCCTAACAATTTCCACCTTAGCCTTTATATTAGCCTACACTAACATTCATCAACTCCAAGCAATGTTGTAACTTGAGTCCAGGTACCACCTTCGTCAAGGCATCCGCATCATTGTGTTCAGTACCAATATTCAGAACTTTAACCGTCTTTACTTCCAAGACCTCTCTGATAAAGTGATAACGCACATTGATGTGCTTAGTCCTTTCATGAAAAACATGATTCCGCAATAAGTGAATCGCGCCCTGATTATCACAATTAACTGCTACAGTGTTAAGCTCCACGCCCAACTCTTCCAAGAGTCCCTTTAGCCAAATAGCTTCCTTCACAACCTCCGTAAGGGCCATATACTCCGCCTCTGTAGTTGAAAGAGCCACCATGTGTTGTAGATTTGCCTTCTAGCGTACAACACATCCTTGTACTAAAAATACGTAACCAGTGATAGACCTACCTTTATCCGAATCCTTAGCGTAGTCTGAATCAACAAAACCTGTTACGTCCACATGGTTGCCACGATTTGTCCCATACACCAATCCTACGTTTGCAGTGCCCCGCAAATATTTCAAAATCCACTTCACTGCTTCCCAATGATTTTTACCCGGATTCGCCAAATATATGCTAACTGCACTTACTGCATACGCTATGTCTGGTCTCGTGCACACCATCAATTACATTAAGCTCCCAACCGCATTTGCATACGCCACCTTACTCATCATTTCAACATCACAATCCCTAACCGGGAAATCCTTCAACGACATCTTGAAGTGCCCACCCAATGGCATCTGAACCAATTTCCCATTGTCTATTCTAAAATTATTCAAAATCTTAAAAACGTACCCGGATTGTGACACCCTTAAAATCTTACGACTCTGATCCCTAATGATCTCCATACCAAGAATCTTCTTTGCTTCCCCGAGCTCCTTCATGTTGAACTCCTTTTTAAGCAAAGACTTGGTAGACCCAATCTCAGCCTTGCTCTTACAAGCAATCAACATATCGTCTACATATAATAATAGATAGATATACTCACCTGGTGCATAACTCCTGTAATATACGCAGCTATCGTAACTGCTACGCTTGAACCCGTTGCTCAGCATGTACTCATCAAACCTCTTATACCATTGCCTAGGTGACTGCTTCAAACCATAAAGAGACTTATTTAACAAACATACCTTGTTACCTTGTTCATATCCCGGTGGGTGCCTCATGTAGATCACTTCTTCAAGATTCCCATGTAAAAATGTTGTCTTTACATCAAGCTGCTCCAACTCATAATCTTTACATGCAGTCAATGCAAGTATAACCCGAATAGATATATGTCAAACTACCGGAGAAAATACTTCATTGTAATCAATACCTGCCCTCTATGTAAATCCACGAGCCACCAACCTTGCCTTGTACCTCGGCTTTTAAACACCTTCAATCCCTTCCTTTTTCTTGAACAGCCATTTGTAGTTCATCAGCTTTTGCCGAGCTAGATGATCTACTAATTCCCAAGTCTTGTTCTTCCTCAGAGAATCCATCTCTTCTTTTATAGCATCTTTCCACTTAGAACAGTCTTCACAAGCAACTGCCTCTTGGTATGTAAATGGTTCATGAGTATCTTCTTCTTATGCTGTAACAAACGCGTAAGCATCCATATTACTCTCATCTCGATACCTCAAAGGTTTCATTCTTGTCCTTGGCTCTCTATCCCGAGCCAACTGATAATCTGTGAGATCTGGTGTTTGATCAGTTTCTTGATCCCATGTATCTTCATCATCGCCATCTTCCTGATCTGTCTGATCTTCCTCAAACGTATGATTATTTAACCTTTGCAGTTCCACCTCAACCTGTAATTCCTCAACAGACTTATCAGCACCTGCACCAGAATCCTTCAACGTGTCTTTGTACATGACACTTTCATTGAAGACCACGTTCCTACTAGTGACTATTTTAGGTGATTCATCATTAAGCCTATTAGTCTGTACCCCTTCACACCCTCAGGATACCCTAAAAGAACGCATTTTACCGCTCTCGGCTCGAGCTTACCTTGTTTATCGTGTGGATATGCGACACAGCCAAAAATCCTCAACATCCCATAATCACTTGGATGTCCCGACCACATCTTCATAGGTGTGTTTTTCTCAATCGCTGTCAAAGGTGACCTATTGATAATATATGCGATCGTACATGTCGCTTCCGCCTAGAAGGTCTTGGGCAATCCAGACTGAATTAATAAACAGCGTACCTTACCCATAAGAGTTCTGTTCATACGTTCTTCTAACCCATTCTGTTACGGCGTCTTGACAACTGTTAGATGTCTAGCAATCCCACTCTCAACGCATAGCTGCTCAAACTCCTAGTTACAAAACTCAAGACCATTATATGTCCTCATCTTCTTAACCGTCCTCCCAGTCTGATTCTTTACTAACTGCTTCCACTCTTTGAACTTTCTAAATTCTTCGTGTTTGAACCTGAGGATATAAACCTATACCCTCCTGGAATAATCATCAACAATAGATAAGAAATACCTCTTACCTCCTAATGATTCCACATGAGACGAACCCCATAAGTTTGAATGAACATAGTCTATCACTCCCTGAGTACTGTGCCTTCCTACACCGAAACTGACTCGATGTGACTTTCCCAAAATACAATTCTCACAAAAATCAACCTTACCTAGACTTTTCTTGCCAAACAGCCCCTGCTTTTCCAGCACCTGTAGTCCCGCCTCGCTAATATGTCCTAGTCTTTTGTGCCAAACCTGCGCAAGAATGTCTTTTTCTTCAACACTAGCATTAAGCTCACCTGCCATTGCATGGCCATCCAAAGAGTATAAATAATTTTCCCTTCGTATTCCAGATAAAACAACCCTGGAACCATTAATCACATTGACTTTGCCCGACTACAATTTTACGGTAAATCCCTCTTTTTCAAGAGTTCCCAGCGATATCAAGTTTCTTTTCAATTCATGAATATACCTGATATTCTGTAACATAAAACTTGACCCATCTCTCAGTTGTATCCTCACCTTGTCAATACCTCTGATCTTACACTCCCTGTTGTCACCCAACTGTACCCTACCCCCATCGCAATCTTAAAAATCAAAAAGTATATCTAACCTGGGTGTCATGTGGTATGAACATCCTGAATCCATGATCCGATCTAGCAGATCCTATGCACTCATCACCATCATCACCTCAAAATCCTCATAAGTTGAACCACTAGAGCTTGGTTGCTCATCTTTCTTAACGTAACCTGTTGACTCCTTGCGATTATTCTTTGAATAATTTCTCTTCAAGTGATCCTCAGATTGGCAAATATAGCACTTGAGTCTTCCACCTCGAGACTTCGATCTTGGCTTTCCCCTTGACTGACGTGAATCCTTACGATCAGTTCTTTCCCTCACATATAACCCTTCACCATCATCCCCCTTCGCCTTATACCATTCTTTGATTTCCTTTGAATGTAGTGTGGCCATCACGTCCTCCAAAGTTAATTCTTCTCGTCCATAAAGCAAGGTATCCACAAAGTGTTCGTATGATGCTGGTAAAGATGTGAGTAATAATAAAGCAATATCTTCTTCCTCGAATTTTACCTCAATATTTGCTAAATCAAGAACGATTTTGTTGAACTCATCTATATGCTCGAAAATCTTTCGTTCAGCCGACATGTAGAATGTATACAACTTGTTCTTTAGGTACAACTTGTTGGCCAATGACTTTGTCATGTACAAAGTCTCAGAGCTTTGACCAACCTCCCACTGCAGTCGTCTCCCCGGTATCCTTTCTCAGAACCTTGTTACCTAAACACAAAATCACGGCACTGTGAGCTTTCTTGTTTAGCTTAACTTTTGTTTGAGCTTCCATATCCACGGGTAAAACCTCCTACTTCACATCCATGTTGGATTAATAAAGCACGCATTTTGATCCTCCATAACCTAAAATCACTAGTTTCATTAAATTTCTCGATGTCAAACTTGGCTCCCGTCATTCTTTATCCCTTTATTAATTTGCTAAACCTTGTGAAAAACCTCACAATCACAAACCAATAAAGTCCCTTGTGCAAAAAACCCTTTAAATTATATAATCCTTTATTGAATAATAATAATAATATATTTACCTTATTATTATTTTTCAATAATAATAATATATAATAACCTTACTTTAAAGGCCTACAACCAGAATCACGTGGCTACAGTGATGATTGATTGATAAATATTGATTTTAAAGGCCTTTTTATTCTTCCTCCAAAACCAAATATTAAACAAATCTCTTTGTTGACTTTTGAATAAAACACAGGCAACCAAACCACTGTACGTCTTCTTCCTCTATCACTCTGACAAACACCCGACGCCACCGGAAAACTTGTCGATTTTTAAAACCAAAGATCAACAAAACCTTAAGCCTTCTACACCTTGTAGCAAACCCGGATAATCGAAGAACTCAAGAACCCTTTACCATCGATACCTACTACACCCTTGTCATTCACGAACGAACGCTAAGAAATTATTTTTCGCGAACCTTGTAGCCCAAACAGAAGAACCTTCTGCTCCTTCAAGAAAACCGAACAACATAGACCCTTCCAGATCGATCCTAGATAACCAGAGAACCCAGCGAACCTGGCTCTTATACCACTTGTAGGCTTTTAATAGCCTACACCCTGATTACTAGAGCGGAACTTCGAAACAAGAAGGCCAAACACAACAGCTTATGATGTGACAGAAAAGTAAAGAACGACAAGCACAAGGTATTAACCCTAATCGAATGATTAGTATTGAAAGAATGAAGTGACAAGACCCCTCCCCCCTCACCTCCTTTTATAGAGATGAAGGGGGAGAATAAACCCTAAGTCGGTCATGGGCTAGGCTTGGGACACAAGTTAACCCACGACCTTTTATTTTGACTAATAACAAACTTAACACTTGACTACCCTGTACTTTTGCTAAAATAAAGACTAAACCTAACAATTTCCACCTTAGGCTTTATATTACCCTACACCAACATTCAGCAACTCCAAGCAATGTTGTAATTTGAGTCCAGATATCAACTCCAAGCAATGTTCCTGGTGATATCAAGTTTCTTTGTAACGCGAGTATAATAACGTGCAACATACAAGTATGTAATATAAAAAAAAACATCCACGGAAGACATACGTACGATTTTATAGAAAATGTTGACGTTTAATATTCCATAATTGTTAAAAAAATAAGAGAAAAAAATCAGAACAATCAAAGAGCTTGATTTTTCACGTAGATAAAATCGTGCGATCTAATTGGTCAATAAAAAGTCAAAATAGAAATCAATTTGGTCCAAAATAAAAAAATTGGGAAGAAATTTGATGGAGGAAAAAAAACACATAAAAATATATGTGGTGTTAATATTTTGAAAACAAAAACTGACAAAAGATGTGGATTAATAAAACTATAGTGGTTTAATTTTAAATAAATTTATATGAAAGTTAATTAAGATTTATAAATTTACAAGTTTTATTATTACTTTAAAAAATAAACAAACAACCCCTTAAACTTTATACTCTTAGACTATATATTTTAAAATACAACAAACGCAAATAATTTCTTACTTCTAAAAAAGATCTAACATTATTTAATCACATCCTAAATCTACCCGAAGACTTTTTGGTGGATTTTTTATTGTCGGCCCGAAATCATGTTGTAGAACCAAATAGAAAAATACCGAAACACATAAATTATCGTAAATAAATAAAAAAAAAGTTTTCTAGCTATTATTTGATGAGTTTAGAAGAATTTAAATTTTTTTCTTTTGGTTTAATACGTATTAAAATTCTAACATTTTAATTTCTCAAAAAGTCTTTATTTCATTGATATGTGTGTATGCCTATAAATCATATACAACAACATGTGACCACTTTTATATCTTAAAAAAGTGTTGGTGAAGGAAAAATGGGTAAACTCTTTTTACATTTGTATATATATTGAAGGTATACAATAGGTAAATCTTTGTTTGACCAAAACGTATTGTATACATGAAACATAATACTTATTTGAGTTCTTTAGTTTTCTATACTCTATAAATATTAACGGTCTTGCGAACTTTTGATAACTCAACTTGATGCTCTTAAATTCGATTGCAAAACTAAAATTTTACATGTTTTAACACAAAATATGATCATCAATCCTAAGTATAACTGACAAACTCATGCAGCTATAATCATATGCAATATCAACTGCATACCCAACAGTAAGAATACCAGCCTTCCAAAGTGGAAGTCAATGGTTCGAATATAACGAGGAGAAAATTAATCCTCTTGTGGACTCGAAGGTTCACTTGAGTCGACTCTGAGCTTCCTAAAAGGGTAGTTTCGCTAGGATTAGTTGGCTCAGAATGTCAAGTCAGAAAATAAGTAATCAAAGGAAAAACAATACTAATTATCATCAAGTTACTACGTAATATATAAAAGATTTAATGAATCTATTCTCTTCATATGATCTTGATAATACACAACTTATAAAACAAGAAAAAATAAAAAAAATTATACATATATAAAAAAAACATAATGTCTAAGCCTCGTGCGTGGACGGGCATTAAAACCAGTATATATATATATATACGTATATATATATATATACGTATACGTATATATATATACGTATATATATATACGTATATATATATACGTATATATATCCTTGATTTTGCTCGTCAATCTTTTCTGGGTTCATATCAATATGTTCTGCTATTATAAAGAAATAGGTTAGTTTTTTTTTAATACAATTGTAAAACATGATTAATCTAAAACAGAATTGGTATATCCTCCTACATTTTCTTCCTATACATCCTTTTACCCATGCAAAAATGCATACTGCGTACAAGTGTTTTCCACTCATTATCTCTCTTCATCTCTTTTTATCTTAACTGTTTGTTTTCAGGTCCTAGTGGTAGGAGGATATGTAGGAACATTAATTAGGAGGAAATATCATTTCTCTTGTTAAAAAGTGAACATACTTGACTTTGCTTGCTTCCATCTTTGTGAATCTACTTCACATATTGGTGTTTTCCTTGATGAAGACATATTTAAATGAAAAAAATTCTAGATTTTGCGTTATGTGGTAAGGGATGGGATCATGAGAAAACCTACTTTCGGTGGAAAACCCAGAAAAACCAAATAAATGCCCTAAAAAAACCAAACAGATGCCCTAATTTTTTCAGGCTAAAAATTGTTTTTTCAGGCAAATATGGCCTCGATTTACCCTCTGTAAAAACCCAAAAAAACCAAGCAGATGCCCTAAAAAACTAAACAGATGCCCTAAAAAATCTTTTATATAGCCTGAAAAAATTAAGGCATCTGTTTGGTTTTTGAGTTTTTTACAGACATTATATCGAGGCCATATTTGCCTGAAAAACCAATTTTTTGTCTGAAAAAATTAGGGCATCTGTTTGGTTTTTTTAGGGCATCTGTTTGGTTTTCTGAGTTTTCTAGGTTTTCTAGCAAAATATGGTTTTCCCTAGAACCCATCCCTATGTGGTAAACCCAATATATATACCATGAGTTAACCACGGACTCTTCTGGAAATGTGTATGTGCATTTATGAACTTGGAAACTAGTGTACTCCGTAGTAGATATGGATAGTAAAAAGCGGTTCACATTCTGACTCACCACTTCCTAAAAAAGTTAAAGTTCTCCGTGTTATTCATGTTTACAACAAAACAAAAAAACACCAAACGATTCTATCAACATTTTAAAAAAATAGAAAATATGTTCAAATAATATGTATTAAAATTAGATTGAATGTCAAATTCCTCATTGGGGCATTCTACTCTGTGCATTACATGTGTGTACACCGTTTACCTTGTTTTTAAAAAACTACTCCTAGTACATTACACAACTCAAACTGATCATCATCAAAAAAAACAAACCCGCAAGAAGTCGATTTCCACCAATGACATCATCTTCTTCAAAATCCACTAACATAAACAAATGCGCAAGGAATCGATCTCCACCAATGACATCATCTTCTACAAAATCCACTAAAAAACAAATGCACAAGAAGTCGATCTCCACCAACACTGAACCCATATCGACATTACGGTTTTAGAGACAAAACATGGGAGAGATGTAGGAAATCAAAACTTCATGAATTTGAATTTGGCATGATTGAAAGTTTCGCAAAGTACATCAAGAGGTTGGAAGCCGACAATGAAATAGATACGTATAAACTATATATATACGTATATATAACTAAAATACGTATATATATACGTATATACTATATAACGTATATATATAACGTATATACCGTATAAATATACGTATATATCGTATATATAACGTCTAGTACGTATATATATACTATATACCGATATATAACTATATACAATAATATATACTTATATACGCTTATATATATACCTATAACATATATATATTATATAATAACGTATATATATATACGTTATATATAACGTATAAATATATACGTATCTATATATATATACTATATATATATATATATATAGATAAATATAATATATATATAATAAATATAGATATATATGTGTGTGTGTGTGAGTGTGTAATATATTTATATACGAGCCTTAAAAACTTTTGTAGTATAAATTAAAACACTTTGTAAGCTTTAAATATATTACTTTTGCTAAACATTTATATAATTGAAGTTTTTAAAAATATAAATTATGTAATTCGGGTCAATTCGAAAATCGAATCGAATTCAAAATCGGTTAAACCCAAGTTGAATTCGGTTCGGTTCAGTTTTCGATTTTAACCCAAAAAATTCAACCGAACAACCTGATATACTGAACTGATAATGTTGCATAAGGGTTGGGCCAAAATGGGTTGGTTTGGGCCAGGGCTTGTGTCAGACAGGATATGGTCCAATAATGAGTAAATCAAATGAAATTTAACAATATAGTAAATTTTTTTTATATTAATTTGTGCGGGCCGGGTTTATTTTTTCGGTCTCATGTTTAATAGTTTGTTTTTTTTATATGAGATTATGTGTTTGGTCTCATATCACGGATATTTTTTTAATCTGAATAAATAAGTAATTTTGTAATTTTGTTTCCTATTTTGTGCAGAGCAATTTTTTTTAAAGTTGTCAAGTTAAAGAAAAAAAAACAAAAAAAAATTGTCAAATGGGCCGGCCCAAAGTGGGAACCCAATGGGCCGGTCACTGTAGCAATTACGTTTTGACCGTTTATTTAACTCATAGTATATACGAGTTGGAATTTAACCCGCGCGTTGCGGCGGGGGGAGAATAAAAAAAACTTGAGGGGCCTTTTTTTTTTTAAATTTATGTGGAAAAGTCGTAAACAGTTAAAAGTTGAGGGTCCGTTTTGTAATTTATTTATTTTTACCTTGGGCCGGATTTTGGGCTAATTTTTTGGGCCGGCACTGTAGCACTGTAGCAAGCACTGTAGCTGCTACAGTGCCACATTTGTGAATTGTATTATAGCAAGCAAAAATTACCCGCGCGTTGCTGCGGGCGTTATTTTTTCGCGCGTTATTGCGGGGCATTTTTTTTTTCTGGTTAATTTCTTTGGTCTCATGTTTAATAGTTTGTTTTTTTCTAATATTAAATGACAATTTTTTTTTTCAATAAAGGGGATATATATTTTTTTTTTTGGCCCAGGCCGATAGAAAGTCGTAAACGTAATTTTTTTTTCTTCTTATTTTTTACGAAAGAAGGGGGGAGTATAATTTTTTTTTTATTTCGGCCGACGAACAGTAACCACCGGTATAAAAAAAATTTACTCAAAAAAAAAATTAAAAAAAATGGGTCGGTGAACAGTAACCATCGGGCCTAGCCGATGTGGGCTACACTGTTCATCGATGAACAGTAGCCCGTTACTATTTTGGCATTATATGTAATGATAAATGTGTATATATGACCCGCGCGTTGCGGCGGGGGCTAACATGTTGGTGCACCGTATTACGAATTGAATGAAAACTAAGACTAAAAATACAAAGGCTATGTTTGTATATATCATTGAGGTTTTTATACAAATTAAAGGTTCCTCAGTATCATATTGAAGTATACATATGCATTACATAAGAAAGAAAAAAGTAGTGGTTTTAAAGACCACCTGAAAAGATATATATGACCTTTATGTTCAAATTATAAAAACTAAAATCATTGTCTCTAGATTCATCCTTTGTTTCATCAATACGTGTTAATAGTTGTTGTTTCGCTCAGAACAAAACTGCATTATTTGATCTGCAAACAACACAAAGTAAAAATCAATTGGTTTCGAACAAATAAGGTGTTTGGCGTTGTGTTTTAAAATGATACCTGATGTTTTAAGTTTTCAGGTCACATGTAATCCACTTTTCATGTTTAAGTTATAGTGAAACTGATTCATTTTTAAGGGTCAAATTTGTGATAAGTTAAAGGAAAGACATGAAGTTACCTTGCTGTTTGGCGCCAAGATCCATTACACACATCTTCCTCATCTCCTTTGGAAGTTGAACGATATCATAGTAAATGCAAATGTAACCGCAAAGAGCAGACAAAACCCCGCCACGGCAATCCCCACATATTCATTTCCGAGTATTTTTCTTCATCATCCGGTCCTTAAAAACACCACATCTTCATTTCCCCAAATACACCTTGATGATGAACCACACAGTATAAAAAAGTATAAAGAATGACACAGTAGTTTTTGTAGTTCAACACCCATAAAGTTTGGCCTTAGAAGTCAAAAGTAAATCCTATTCTAAAGATGAAAATACCCTCAAAGATATAAGAAATTGGTAGGCATGTATGAGAAAAAGCTCAATGAGAAAGAAAAATGTACTATATCAGCTTAGAGTTTGGTAACCGCCAAGAGAAGGAGACCCGTCATTCCCTGAATCATATTGTGACTTAAACGTTGTCATCCATGGGAACATGTTCCCAATTTCCTTGGTTAAGTTAGACGGAATTCCGAATTTTGCCCTTTCTATAGCTTCCATTATATCTTCCCTTACGACACATTCACCACCTAAACCATATAAAAGAAATAAGTCATTATGATCACATCATATGATGTAGCAACAGTTCATGAGCATATTTCTACAAAACAACTTTACCCTTTAAAGTAACTGAACGAATGAGATTTTAAAGGCCATAGTTTCTAGCATAAACAACAACTATGTCACGTAAGTGTATATATGGGTTTTGTATACCTCTGAATTTGGCGACTTTAATTAAAGTGACCGCGATAATGACCGGTGAAGGTACGTATATGACTGCATATGTGTTTGCAATTTGTTCCCATATGGTTATCTCGACCATGCTTCCACTAAAAACATATAGGAAATAGGTTGGAGGTTATGAAATAAGATCAACAATTATTATTCACTAAGTCGCATAGAAATCACCTCAAGTTTTCAAGCATCATCTTCATGTTAACTCCATTATGGTTGTATACATTAGTGACATTATCTATCTTTCCTATGTAATCTTCAACATATATAAAAACGTGTTGTATTAAATGTAAAATGCAAAAGTAGAATGATAGAATAAGAAGCTAGCATGCCTGTGAGTATTTTGTGTTCTCGCGTCTTTTAAATAGCTTATCGTAATCTAGCTCAGCATTGTGGCCACCTGGTCTGTGGCAAGTGAAAGCCAATTGATCCCACACGCGCAGGCGCCATGTTATAGATGATAGCTGCTTGAAAAAACAGAAATAATAAGCGATTTTAAATAAACTCCGGTTGCATAAACTCAAAAGGAAAAAAAGACACGATTATAGGCCAATGTTTTTGTATTCTTAATCTGATCCATATACCACTGCAACTTCTTATATTTATTGAATAATAGATATTACCAAAGCCACAAATCGACAACGCACCGTCAGGATCAAGAATTTGTTAAAAATCATACTCCGTACCGTAGTCAGTTTGGTGACGTGGAAGATACGTGTAAGCTTTCATTGACAATCGCAAAATATATGTGATTGGGAAAAAATGCATACCTGAGACATTTTTTTGGTACAACAGTTAGTATGAAACAGTGACAAATGAGGAGGCTCAGGTTTGCGAATACCGAAGCAGTGCCAAACGCCAGCCATGGCTGCGACCACAATGTGGGCTTGGTAAACCACGCACGGTAAACAAACAATTATCATCATTGCCTGCGAAAAGAGAAAGGGTACGTATCTTTTGCACAAAGAACCCACCCCAAGTCACTTTACAACTTTTAATGTCTGGAAACACAGCAAGCACATATTACTCACAAATATGTTTATAGCTTTCTGTTTTTAAGTTATCACCATCTGTAAGCGGTGCGAAACACCCGCCATGGCTGCAACCACAATGTGGTTATGGTTGCCCCGGCAAGATACGGGAGACGGCAAAACTACGCTTACAGAATATATAAAAGTGACATCGTTATCTGGACATGGCACCAAACACCCACCATGGCTGCATCCACAACTTCGGTGTGGCTGCCGTGCCAAGATACGGGATTCGGCAAAAGTACGCTTACAAAAAATAACACAATCATCTAGAACTTCTCTTGCCGTATTGTACATTTACAGAAATTGTTTAAAGCTAAATATGGAATAAAGTAACAGTAGTAACACACCTTAACCCATAAATGTTATAACGCAAGAGTGAGTTAATAAGGATTTTCAACCAATCCTTTCAGTAACAGCAATTGGGAACCAATACAACCCCCAAATTCTAACAAACCCTAACTTAAAATTTCAATTCTTTTAATTTTGGCTAAAGAGATTGATACCTTTGTTTATGTTTTTTGATGATTCCAGCTGAAAACACACACCGCTGATAACATCATCTTGTGTAACATAATCTTCAGCCAGAAAACCCCCAAAATCAAACCCTCGGTGTGTTCTGGAAGAGTCCGATGGTATATTGCTATGTGTGTGTGGGGGTGTGTTAGGGTATCATAAAAACGCCATTTAACAGGCCAAAGCCCAGATCATGAACCGTCCTAAACATGAAATATCCATGAATCACGAGGGAAGCAAGGACAATCTTAAGCCATGTCTTTTATTGTAATCATATAAAGCAATTCATGTTAACTAGGACAACAATCAAGAGTAACCATGAATTTAGCCAATTCATTCATGTTAATGATAATTTCATGCAACTAAACCAAGTTAGATTCATTTATCAAATTTGCACTTTTTTTTAATTAAAAAAATTAAACGAATAATTAATGTCACATCAAACCAAAACTTATTCAAAAATTCATACTCCCATACCAAAGTGACCCTTCATATTGGAATCAATAAACTTGTTGCGGGACATTATGATGCGACGACAAGAAATAAGAAAAAGTTTGGTAGGATGTGAGCTGGCAAAGGAACAATTTGTCAAACAAAATGAAAAGGGTGGTTATTGGGACACCTGTTTGCCAAATATCCTCTTAAATTTATTTATTTATTTTATTATTTTATTTTTTTAATTTTTTATTTATTATAAAACTGTGAAATAAAAAAAAACAATAAAAAGTATAAAGTTTGATAAGTCAAAAACAGTAAAAATAAAAAATACGGAGCATTACCATGTTAATAAAATAGGTAAAACTGGTGAAAAAAATGCGAAACAAAAGTTATAAAGTTTTATAAGTCAAAAAGTGTAAAATGTGAAAAATATAAAACGAAAAAACATAAAAAAACTGTGCTATCATGTCAATACTGAGGGTATTATTGAGGTATTTGTGTTGTGGTAGGGGATAGGAATAACATGACCCCAAAATGAATTCGAAAACGGCTTTCTTTGGGTCCATTTTCCAGAGCGTAATCTGATCCGTTACATCTAACGTACAAGTTGTAATACATGAGGTACACGTTTCTTTTTGACGATTGTTTGGTTTTAGTGATTTTTCTTCTGGAGTTATGTGGACTTTGGATTCTATCAATTTGTTGCCTCGTGTATTACAAGGTTGTCCCCGTTGATTTTGGATAAGATGAAAACATCAAATGATTGCTTTCACTCAACAAATAAAAAAAAACCAAGTGGAAATCATATTTTAATTTCATGAAATAACATTGGCCAGCCATGTATAAACATAGATGAGATCAATGTAGATCCAATATTTATCAAATATCTAATGGACCAATTATAGTCACCTATTTTTTTATTAAATTAAAAAAACCTACTTTTCACTTCTTTTTTAAAATTAAAATATTTTGCAAACCTTAAATCGTTAAACGACAAAAAATATACCACCGCGACGAAAATTAAATCATCTTTCTTTAGAAGGGCACTTTGATATACTTTCGACGGACTTTTTTTTGATTTTTTTAGTCACGTCTGAAAAAAATCACATGTGATTTGTATTACAAAATCACATGTGATTTCATAAAATCACACGTGATTTCATAAAATCACATGTGATTTTGTAAATACAAATCACATGTGATCTTTCTAGATGTGACTGAAAAATAAAATTGAAAAAAAAGTTCGTCGAAAGTATATCAAAACAGTAACCATGTATTCAAATTCTGTCAAAGGTGGACAAGGTAGTGAGAGAGATTCTGTGTTGCCTAAGGGGAAGTGTCCTCGGAATGAGTCGTCTTTACTTGAAAGGATGAATGAATTTGTAGAGATTGGTCAGTGGTTTGATATGGGAGGGTGTCTTAGCGATATAGAGAAATTAATTTCAAGACAAGGAGATGGTGTGGTTTATCAATGAATGTCCTTTCCTTGAATATTCAAGGCCTTGGACAAAAGGCGAAAAAACAATGGGTGCGGGAGTTATGTTATAAGAATAAAATTAGCTTTCTTTCGTTACAAGAGACTAAGATGGAGGAGATGGAGGATAATGTTGTTCGTTCTCTTTGGGGAAATATGGATTTTGATTATAGTCACAGCCCTTCAGTTGGTTTTTCAGGTGGGATTCTTTGTGTTTGGAATAAATCATGTTTTAGTAAATGTAACGAAGCTTGATTAGATTATTTTGTTTTGGTTGAAGGAGTATGGAAGTAAACTGGTACTAAACTTTATGCAATTAAATGTGAGGGACCATTTTTGTTAAATCCGGACGACCACGGGGACCATTTATGCAATTAACTCAGTATTATGTTGTTGGTTTCTCGTGTTCAATGTTGTTTATAGAGAAAATAAACAACTTTGAAGTGTGCAACTACAATTGATATAACATCTACATTTTTTGTCATCTTATTGAGAAGTCTTATGTTTTATATGCAATTAGTAAGTCACCTTATCCTTAATTTCCTATCCTATTAGCAATTAACATGATGAATGGACATTCTT
>BQNB010037903.1:0-45830 GCA_026074375.1 Tanacetum coccineum | reverse complement strand
CATATAATAATTTATACATCTAGAATCATAGTTACACAAATATTGTCCTTATAAGTCTATGTCTAGGATACGCTTTGGGCTTAATGATCAATATTGACTCATACCTTTTAAAATATATAATATATAAATATAAAATATACTTATAAATATATAAAAAGGAGGGTAAGAATCAAAAAATCACAATTATAGTAATCCGGGAGTATGATTCCCGGGTCGTTTCCCCAACGAGGAATGCAATTGAAAGCCGAGAGTCGTTTTGAGAATCGATGCTTGAATGGAACAAGATTATGATTGGTTTTCTAAAACTACGAGAAAATTAAGGCAAAAACTTAAAAACACTTAAGGGAGACAAATTTTAACTAAAAACGCAAAACGGGAATCCTAAACGGGATCTAAAAACCCTAAATTAACAAAATTTAGTCCTAAATTGATCTTTTTGGTTTTAATAAGTCTTAATTGACTAAAAATCTAGAACAAAGAAACTAGACCAAAAACGAGGGAGATTTGAGCTTGAAAACACTAAAAACATGAACGAGATTCAATCCCGTTCTTTAAAAATCAAAATTTTGCAATTTTAACCCTACGAAAGCAAATCTAATTTTCCTATGTTCTAAATGTTAAAAGAAAATTTTCTAAAAAAAATTATATTTTTTTGACTTTTTTATAATTTTTTATGAATTAAAAATGATTTTAATGAAATTAAATGTTTAAAAATACTAGACTATTTAATAAAAATCTGAAAAAAATAGCAAAAGTAGCTTGAACAATGCTTGTCCTAAGAAAAATAAACCGGGAAACACAGCTTATCAAATAAGCTGCCAAATAAGCTAAAATCGCCTAATAAGCTAAAAGGCCTAAAACGCCTATAAAAGATTAATGTTGCAAAGTTAAACCGAAAAAGTCCCCAGGGCACGTTGGTGAGGGTGTGTGTTGTGAGGTTTATAAAAGGGTTGAAACTGAGTTGAGGTCGGGGGTTCGAGTCTAGCTCACCCCCGACTTCCTTGGTTTCCCTTTCTTTTTATTTTGCAAAAACCTAAAAAGCAAAGTTGTAAAACAACTTATATTAAGCTAATTTTGTGAAAACAACTTTTCTAAAAGCTAATCAATAAGCCATTAAACGAGCTTAAAACAGACAGAAAGTACTTAACTACTTTTTTACTTTTTACAAAACTTAATAAACTAAAAACTAAAATAAGCTAAAACAAGGACTGAATAAGCTATTAAGCAATACCTAAAAAGCAATTTTGAATAAAAATAAGCAACCAAATTAAGCTAGAAAGATAGAATCATCAAAAAGCTATGAAACTTAAAAATTTTAAGCTACAAGGCAAATAAGCTTAAATAAGCTCTAAACTAAAGGAAAATAAGCTAAAGGGGACTTATACTAACCTAATAAGCTATACTAACCTAAAATAAGCAAAAAGCAATAAGCTAATAAGCCTAAATAAGCAAATAGCTTTTTGGCCAAAACTGATAGAGAAAATATACCAAAAGGGACCTTTACTAGCTTAAAAAATAAGCTAGCAAAAGGATCCTTATGCCTTAGTGACTTATACCACTAAGAAGAATGGCCAAAAAGCTACAATAAGCAACAATGAAAAAGCATTTTGAAATTTAAATAAGCACTTAAAAAGCTTCATGAAAAGGGCATCTCACACAGATTCAACACTTAGATAAATTTTTGCAACTTTTGCAATCTTAACAAATCACCACTTTTGAGCTTAAAAATAAGCAAACAAACAGATCCTTATGACTATATAACCTACAAATAGATTAAACTTTGACCTCAAAGAGCTTATATCAACAATCAAAAGGGAGTTTGAAATTCAGGATAAGCAATAATAAGCAAACGAAAAAGCCTTTTCTCAAACTTTTTGAACACTTAGCAATCTTTGACATTTTGCAAAAACACAAACCAAACAATGCAGGCTATAGAGCTATGATCCTAACTTGTTTTAAGACTTGTACAAACACAAAAACATCACAAAAAATCAAGTTTCATAAACTTGATCAAATAAACAGGTGAAATAAGCTATAAGCTCTCAGATTCAAACAACATGCTATAAAACTTATGATTTTTAGATTCTAACTTAAGCAATGATCAAAAACAGGTTAAAAGGCTTTAAAAATAAAGGTTAAATTTCCAAAATGGTTCAAAATAGGACAAGCATACTACTTGTGCCAAACACCCTTTTAAGTTTTCAAAGAATTTTAAACTTTAAATTTAAAGAAAAAATTTTAACAAACATTCTAAATAACAGAGTGTTTGACAGGTAAATTAGACACTTTTAAACAAATTCCAACAACAAATAAGCACTTATGTAAGCTGAGGCAGATTATGCAATTATAAGCTAAAATTGACAGAAATTTAAGAAAACTTAAACTAATGACTTTTAAACTACAAGACAAGCATAATAAGCATTAAACATCACAAATAAGCATAAATAAGCAAAGATAAGCAGGCAATAAGCACAAATAAGCAATTCTACAGTAGATAAGCTAAAAATGGAAAAATGAAGACTTACAAAAGCCCTTGCTTAAACAGGGCAAACAAGTGCTCTTAGAGCTATTCTACAAGCTCTAGCTTGTTAGAAACAAGCTAGTAAAACCCATAAGCTCTTCCATTGTAAGCTTATCATCCATTTGAGCTTTTTGAGTGATTTTTGGTGAAATAGGACTTAAGCTTTATAAGTTATGGAAAAACTTACAATGCTTAAGTTAACAGCTTAAGAAAGTTGTAAAAAGAGCTTTTGTGAGCTTGTGAAATAGTTTTAAAACATAATAAACTTTAACTTAGAAACAGGATTATAACATAAAAACTTATTTTTTTTCATTTAACTTTATAAATTAGTACAAGGCTTAAAAAAAGATTACAATAAACTAGAAAACATTAAAATATAAGCTGAAAACTACTAAAAAAACTTGATGCCCAAAGACTTACAAATGAGCCTATTTATACTACACTAATGAAGGTTCTAGGTCTTGTGCTTCTTTGCTGAGAGGGAAGCCGTGTGTGTTTGTTGTGTGAGTATAAGCTCAAATATCATCTTAGCCATCCAAATTTGAGTGTTCCCCAAGTTGTATGATCAAAGCCATTGATTTCTTGTCATTTTCCTTGAACGAATAGGGGAGCTAAGGATTGCCAAGGTGGCAATTGGCAGCTGTGTGGGGTGGGATAAGGTTGGTCGACATATGGGAGAAGAAATAGGGATGATGTTTTGTCTAGAAGTGAGGACACTATCCAGGGAGATGATGAATAGTGTTCCTGCTGTTATTTGAAGTTTGGGAAATGACAGAAAGGTCCTGAGAAGTGTATAAGTGTGTTGCAAAGACAATCCTTGTTTCTTTCATATTTGGCCCTTGAAGTTTTTGTTGGTGTTGCATCGTTAGTCCTTCTAAGGACTAATGGGGTTAAGGTTTAAAAGGTTAAGGGATAACGGTAGGGGAGTGTTATAAAGGTGTTGGTTTGCGCTCGGTGTTGTTGGGCCGGATATAAAAAAATGGTGTTGGGATTTTATTATGGCTTAAGGCTTTATAAGATATAAATGGGCTGTCCCGGGCCCACTAGGTGGGTACGGGTGGGCCCACTTTTGGCAATTTATGTTTTCGGGTTCGGTTTTCGATGCTCTTTCCAATGCCTCATCCCGGGGTTGACTTTGACTTTTTGACTTTTGTTGATTTTGACTTTGTCTTTTTGACTTCTCACGGTCTTTCTGTTCTCGTCTCGGTTTTTGTCGTTTTGGCTTTGAATTTTTTGTTCCTTTACTTGGATATCCTTTTCCTGTCATAATACAAATTTAAAACAGTACAATACATGTATAATAGGTACGTTTTTTAGTCATTTAATCGATATAGTGTTCAAAGGTATGTGGTAATTAAACGCATACCAAAACCCCCCATACTTAGATATTGTCGTGTCCTCACAATGCTATAAGTAAGCACTTAGAAACTACAGAATCTCGATCCCCCTTGAATAATTTACCTCGATAAATAACTAAGTGTTCATCGAGGGGAATTTAAGAATCAAGAGTTTAGAAAAGCTCCCGTTTTTACCATCCTTAAAGATATACACTTATTACCACTGATATTTTTGTATTTTTTTTCTCTTTTTTTCTCATTTTTGTTGTATTTCATCTTATTTACTAACTACAACTATTTGACTTTCGTTATTTACATAACCGTTAAGGTCATATAACAAGATGTCATATTTTCGATCCTAAAATGCCCCAAAAAGGGTAAATTCATCATTCCCGACTTTTCACTTATCCAAACCAAGCTTAAAACAAAATCACCGCTAAATATCAGTTAAGATGCTAACACTACTCATATTTACAACTTGTGAACTTTTCACTCCCGACAATTATTATATCTTAGGCGAATGTGCTATTTTGAATTTCAACCATGGATCAACATTTTGCAAAATACTATGCTTCACGTTCCACCCGAGAATAATGAGTTTGAAGGCGAGATCATCCCATGTAGTTGACTTTCGTCTCGCACATCCCAACCTGCGACTAAGTGACCAGGCTTTTGACACCCCACATAGACTAGTATCGAAACTCACGGACCTTAGGTTTCAAAAACTCTTAGGTTTCCCGTATACACATAGCTATTTAAAATAGAATAGTCAAAGTTTCAAAATCATATGTTAAAATTAACCAAAAGATCAATTATAATCCACACTTAAAATATATAACATATATGCAATTGTAACCCCGACCAATTTAGAAGGCTGCAACATCGGTTATGAGCCGCAAGATCAGCAAACTTTTTATCATCTCGGATTATTATTCTTACTATGGGCTTTCTTTAGAAGGCTGTAACATCGGTTGTGAGCCGGCAAGATACAATAAACTTTTATCAGCCCACAGTTTATAATTATTATTTATTATATTTTTTCATTTTTCATCATTTTTTTTATTACTTTATATAGAGAAGACTTCTTTTTGAACTAAGACTAAATTTTTTTGCTATAAACTACATAAAAATTGTTGATTTAGGTTTAATCTTCAAAAATAGCACGTATTATTAATCCGATTAGAAGCTTATGTCAGAAAAAGCCACAAATTACATACATGAGCTCTTAAGATTTCCAACCAATCCTTGTTTAGCATCACACTCATACTTAACTCTATCATTTTTCGTTCTTCGCGAAAATCCGCGAACGCTAGCCTAAAACATTAGGAACTAGTTAAGAGCTCAACACCACGATAGAGTCAAAATTTATTCCTCCAATCTAACACAGCAGAGAAAGTCCAAAATGTGACAAAAACACTTAATTTTATTTTTGAAATTTTTTTAAATTATTGATTTTTTTTTGAATTTTTGGGTGTAAAAACGGGATTACTTGAAAAACAACGACCGCAATACACAATCGAAATCCGATAGATCCCCCCAATACTAAATTAAACATTTGTCCACAATGTGTTATAGAATGGTCTCTACTTATATCTAAAGCGGGTATATTAAGTATGCTTAAAGAAAAACATTATTCCGATAAGAATTAGGATAATGGGATTCCCCAAATGAGCTGAGGATTTTGAAGCTCGAGTGATCGAGGACAAAACTATGGATCACTAGAGGCTTCAAAATCCTGTTAAACAAACCTTGAAAATCACAAAAAAACAAGCAAACGAGAATGGAGAAGGGACACACCTCATCACAACAAAACACTTATTCAATTACTACATAATTTAACTACGATAAGCATGGGGTACCTCCCACAAGCGCATGTTTAGGGTTTACTAGCTTGACCCAATCCCCAAATCCATTTGTCCTTCGGGAAGGTTTGGAGATCTCGGGACCAACCAATATTTTTGGTACGTCCCCTCCCCCCAAAGTAGTTCATAGTATCGATGACCTTTCATCCTTTGAAATTTGGCCCATTTTTAGGATCACCAACAACAGAGCCATATGAAAGCCATGGGTAATTTAGAAACTGTCCGAACCAACGATTTCAACTTGCTCTGAGACATCTTTAATTAAATTAAAGTAGGAGGACAAGATCCACCGACGTGGAACGTGTTATTTTTATCTTTGAGTCATGGAGTCCTCTTTGTTTCTCATTATAAATCAAAATTTCTCATAGGCATGATCATGAAGTTCAATTAGTTCAGTGAGTTGAACATTACTTGTGATCGCCCGCGGTCTCAAGGTCAAAGTTTGAATGCTTCAAGTCCTAGTAATCTATTGTCTCGGAGCTCGATCGTAAGATGACTTGCCTTTCCGCACACGAGCTTGTATGGAGTACACCTTATGGGTGTTTTGTAAGCGGTACAGAAGGCCCAAAGTGCATCATCTAGTTTATCCGACCAAGATGCACGGTTCTCACCCACGATCCTTTCAAGAATTCGTTTCAAGCCTGATTGGATACCTCAACTTGCCAAGTAGTTTGTGGTGTAATACGTTCTGAGGACGGTGAGTGACCTATATTTAAGCATGACCTTTGCAAACTGGACATTGCTAAAATGGGTTCCCTATCACTTATGATAGCACGAGGGCACAATCGGCGAATACTGTACAAGATTCTAAGAAATTTGGCAAAATAACTCGGGCGTCTTGGTGGGTGGAGCGCTTTTGCTTCAACCCATTTTGACAAGTAGTCGATAGCCACGCGTATATATTTGTTCCCTCGTGAAGACGGGAACGACCCCGTGAAATCGATGCCCCACACGTCAAAGATTTCGCAAACTTGGATGGAATTTTGAGGCATTTCATCACGCTGCGATAAATTTGTCCTTGACGCTGACAAGTGTTTACTTTGGTGACCAAGTCATGGCATCTCGGTAAATGGGGCCAAGTGAATCCTGATTCCCAAAACTTTTTTGTTCGTTGTAGTTGGCACCTGTTAATGTCCCCCCGGTGTGTCCACTATGGCAATCATGAGATAACACAGAACTTCTTGCCCGAAACACACCGTCCGTGAACACTTTGATCCGCCATATTTTGAACAAATAGGGTCGTCCCAAAAGTAGAGTTAACATCCTTGTAAAAACTTGTTCTTTTGTTATGACGACATCCTTTAACACTGAAATTCCCCGGCCTTGTAATTTGCATAATTGCAACCACGGGGTACTTGAGTCACCACTAAAAGTCACCATAATAAAGTGTCTCGAGGGGAAACCTTTTCATTATCTACCTTTGGGTACGAGCACAATTTCATAAGGAAATTCTAATCGGGAAGAAGAATCGGCCGCGATATTCTCGGCTCCATTTTGTGTCAAATACTTTGAATCCCGATACTCTAGAAGAGGAGGAACCCTCCGGAGCAATCCTCACCTTGGAATCTTTTTTAGCAAATAGATATTTGATGGCGGAGTGATCCGTAAAACACTAATGCTTTTTCTCAAGATGAGGGTAAGACCGTAAATTTTCGAGAATGCATACACCACGGCTAGCATTTCTTTCTCCTCGTGTATAATTCGATTCGCCTTGAGTAAATTGGTTTATATAGCATAGTTGTATAGGCCTAAAATTTCTTTTTCATGACGTTGCCCCGAAAGACTGCACATATTGGCAAAGTCGCAGGCATCGCACATAGCTTAAAGGGTAAGTCCCAGTCTAGTGTGCAATCAAGAATTGGAGCTTATCTGTATAAGTTTTTTTTCTTTAACGTTTCAAAGCTTGAATCAATTCATTGGAGAAAGGATGAACTGAGAAATCTCTTCTCAAGAATATTTGATTCATTGGGCGTGAACTATTGGAAAAAAGTCCTTAATGAACCTTCGGTAAAACCGGCATTACCGAGAAATCTTCGAACACCCTTGACGTTTGGTGGGATGAGGAAACCTTATCAATCACATCGTGACTTAGCTTATGTGACCTCAATCCCATTATTGGAAATCCTTATGGCCAGAGGACAATGCCTTTCCTTTACCATAAATGACTCTTTTCCCAAATGTTTTTTAGACAAAGATGAGGTTGTTCTTTACACCTTTGAATCATCATTGTCTACACGAAGAGGCAATTTCTTGGAATGAATCCCCAAAGACCAAAAAGTCGTCCCATGAAGACTTACATCGTTTTTTTTCGACATTTATGTATGGTGAGTATGGTTTGTTAATTTTATATAAATTGTGACAATGCATTTTAATTAACACAATTCTATCATCCCCAAGATACAACGAGCTCAGGCACACCAACCATCCAACACATAATAAGAAAAGTCAAACATCGGAAACCTAAAACACCAGAAAGAACCAACCAAACCCCTTGCCCAAGCCACCAATTAAAAAAAAACCAGAGGACGCCTGAAATCACAAGAAACCAACCGCCCTAAACACTATCCATACTTCCGACCTTCACCACCGCTACGACCACAAAACACAAACAAAATCTATATATACCCATAATACCAATCCCCCCAAACAACAAAAAACACCAACTAAACTAGCCACTCACCCTAATAAGAAGCAAAAAAAAACCAAAATATAATAAACCACTAAACCACCACCACCACAGCACTAGCCAGTCAATCCCACAACCATACAAAGTGACCGATCCCTGTTCATTGCAAAAGCCGCACAACACATAGTGCGGCATCAATTAAAGACACAAAACAATATATAATACAATTAAACTAGTATACGAACACATATATAATCACATAAAGAAACACAAGCCAAACACAACAAACCAACAAAACCAAATAAAAAACCGAAACTCTATTTAAAAGATATATAATTTAAAATTTAACATATTTTATTTTTATTTTATATATGGTCATACTTATAAATACACAAGCAAGCAAACATGCAAACACAAAATAAAACACATAACACATAACAGATAAACAGTCATACAAACACACAGACAAGAACATTATTAAAAAAATGAAACTTCTTTTTAGATTTTTATAGTTTTTAACTTTTACATAATAATGCAAACAAACACACATAAACAAGCAAACTAAGATGCATAAACAAATAAAGACATTTAACAATTATTCACATAACATAAAAAGAAAATGCATATGAATTTATTTATAAAACAAAACATACTCATTTTTGTTATGAGTGCAAAGTGCGGCGCAACAAAATTAATTGAGTGGCGTACTTAGTCAAAATTTTTGAAGATTTTATTTTTCACAGATGAAATGCAAGAAACTAAACAAACTCAAAAACACATGTATATTATTTCAAAAGGAACATGTCAGAAAACAAAATAAGCAAAAACAATTTAGAAATAAAATCTTTTCGATTTTTTTCTAATGACAACTAAATATTCACAAAATTACAAGGCATATAATCAGATAAAATGGGATTTCAAATTATCACATACCTGAGACTAGCAATTTGGGGGGTTTTGTGTGATTTTTGGTTTTGGTTTTAAATCAAATCTTGCTGGTGAAAATTCTGCAGAAAGTGCGGCGTACTTTCTGGGTTTTTTTAGAAAAACCGACGCACAAACTGGATGTGCGGCGTACTTCCTCAAGAATTTTCGGCCAAGTTGCCAGAAAACTGTACGGCGAATGAAAAGAGGATTATCAGAGGATAAGTGCGGCGGTTTCGGTGTGAAACTGGTGCACTTGGGCATAAACCTGCAAAATAAGAAACAGGAACAGGGGAAGTGCGGCGCACACATAAAGATGTGCATCGTACTTTCTGCAATAGGAGACATATTTTAAGATTTTAACGAGATTTAAACACACTAAGATGCACAAGACTAACAAACAGTCTACAAACAACTAAACAAATCCCCGGCAGCGGCGCAAAAAACTTGATGTGTGTTTTTACAAGCTTTAAATTTATAATAACTAAAAATACCCATTTTACAAAAAACACAACAGTTTTCGAGCAAGTATACCCTATTCGAGTGTAATATGGTATTAGCTAAGTCCAGGTCGTTCCACGGATAGTAGCAAGTTCACATATTGTTTATAAGTAACAAGCTAATTGATTGATAACGGGTCAAATACCTAAACTGTGTGTAAAAAGCAAGTACGTAACAAGGCATGATCCACATAACATAATAGAAAGAGATAGAGAAGACTATTAATATAGACAAAAGCGTACAGTTTAATAATGAAATGTAAGATAAATAACAAGCATAATCTACTCAAATGATAACAAATAGTCCTATCGGCCTATATACTACATTATACGAGCTGTATTAATAATGGTTGTTGTAACAATATGCATACATATGAATTCCTCCCAACCCAGTCGGTCAACATAAGGAAGGGTCTTAAACATTAGTCCTACTTGGGTTGTTTATCAATTTACCACACAATTCTTACAAGTATGATATTGACACGCCATAGACAAACGGTTCAAAATACATCAAGACAATTAACCCTATTTCGACCCTATTTTAATTGCAATGATATACCAAAAATAAAACCATTAATCCCAAGCAAGATAACATCCAAATTCATAAACATATAGAATTCATAAGTCATAGCAAAAATCTTCTAAATATCATATAATGTTTCACATATGAGAACAAAGTAACAATACTAATATCTTGCTACAACAACCACCATCCCCAAACTAATAGTTCCATGATCAACCAACAACCAAATGCTACTGAGATAACCCAAAATATACCAAGTAACTTCTGGAAATCCACAATATATCAGCAAATTGAGTGTTTGGTAACAAGGTTTATGGTGATGATCTTAACAGAATTTGGTGTGAATCCTCTAAGAATGAAAGTGAAAAGTACTTAGATTATGGAAATGGATGATATGTAGGTTAGATATGGTGTTAGAACTTTGGAAATTCATGGCTATGGTGGTGGTAAAATGGTGGGAATTGGCGGATTAAAGGGGTGTTTGGATCATTGGATCCAAGAATCCTCACCACTCCTTCCTCCTCTCCAAAGGCTCTAATGAATGTGTGTGTGTAAGATATATGAAATGGGAGAGCCAATGAGGATATTTATATGCTATTCGGGGGTCAAAGTGCGCCACACCAACTTATTTGTGCGCCGCACAAAGGGAGTTAATGCACACTTCATTTAATTGCCTTTAATTTTCTCCACCGCCTCAAAAGTGCGCCGCACTTTGGGTAAAACCGCCGCACTTTGGGTAAAACCGCCGCACTTTGGGTGTTAAAGGACTTTTCAGTTCTGGTGAAAAAGTGCGCCGCACTTTCTGCAAGTGCGGCGTACTTTTGGTCATTTTCAGCAGTTGGCCTTTTTCATGGTTGTAGATAATTGAATTCCGCTCGCGTGGCCGCTTGAACCAACTAAAACGGAGTTCGTATGACCGAGTTATGATCAAAACAGTGAACAGGTGTCGGGAAGCATTCAACTTGAGTCTTTTCTTCGTTTAAGCTTCATTTCTTCGTGTTTTCTTCCGTTTTCTTCCACGACACGTCCCAAGAACCTACAATTGCAAATATACTCTATTCTATACCAAAAGTTCTTATAATTAGCCAATTTATATATATATAATTATTGATAACCCAAGAACCTACAATAGCAAATATACTTTATTCTATACCAAAAGTTCTTATAATTAACCAATTTATATATATATAATTATTGATAACCCAAGAACTTAAAATAGCAAATATACTCTATTCTATACCAATAGTTCTTATAATTAACCAATTTATATATATATAATTATTGATAACGCATATAAAAACATGTATAATTTGAGCGTTATAAAATCCCCCCACACTTAAAAATTTGTTTGCCCTTAAGGCCGAAATCAAAAAAAAAGAAATTTTATAAACAAGGTCGTAGGTGACAAGACAAGGAAATTTCTTTTATATATATTTTAAAATTTTGATATTTTTTTTATTTTTAAAAAATTTTATTGGGTGTGAAATTTTCGAAAATATTTTTAGTTTTTGTAACAAATAAGTGCAAAAGGCGCAAGCACCCCCCGACACTTAAGGGTTTGCTTACCCTCAATCAAAATAAGGAAAATAATAAGCTTTACAAAACAAACACAGAATTATGAAAAATATTTTTGAATTTTCAATATATGAAAACAGAGATGTTTGACAATACCCAACAATCTTCAAGCTGCCATAACATGACGAAGCACCTCACGAATAAGGAAAAGTATAATTCACTTAAACACTCGTATGTGATGTAATAGAGGATAAAAAGAGAAATTACACTCAATTGCTCACACATGATCTATTTCATACCATAGGCTTGTACAAGAAACAAAATTGCACCGACATGGCGTAAGCACCAGGTATAAATATCAAAAGAAGACTTTTATTCGGGTTGTACGTTAGGCTAAGGTTAATAAAGGGTATGAAAATCATGGGAAACTATAAACTCAATTGGGTTTATAATATACATGTCGACAAGTCCAAGAAACCCATGTTGCTAGTTACGACAATCCACAAACCCATGAGGTTATCGAACCTCTCATCAATGTATCTGACACAGATCATATTATATCAATACGCCGTAAATGCCAACAACAATCCAGCTGTTATTCATCATTTTTCTTTTTCTCTTTTTTTCTTCTTTTTTTTGATTTTTCTTTTATTCCACTTTTTTTTTAATTCTTCCACCAACTAACAATTCCCCCACACTTGTGATAAGAATACACCACAAAAAATACGAAATACGGAGTTTGCACCGGCGTCTTTATTGAAATGGCACAACACTTATAGCAAAGTGCGAACAAACTATCAGCAAAAATCATCCAATCATACCGAGCAACTAGCAACCAACCATGAAGACTTTCGACAAGGGTTAAGGCTAGGCTAAAGGTTAGATTTTTGTATTTTTTATTTATTTTAGTGGATGAGAAAAATGAATAGAATGGCTCAGCGGGTTAAACTAGGGGTATCTAGCACTAAAGATGAGTGCTAACATAAGGTTTTATTTGGGTGGTTAGCTAATCAGTGTAATTAGCTAAATGAATAAATGAAATGGAATGGCCATTTGGTTTAAATCCTAAGTTGCCTCTTTATCACATAAAAATACATATATCACGTGAACGTGATCTCACTGCGGTCTCGTAATGATTATTAAGCACAAGTTCTAGAATCACTAAATCACCGCACACACTAATTAAAGTGTAATCAATCATAAAATACGATGTCTATATACAAAAAAAAAAGGGCCCTCAAAATCCTCACATATTTACTAGAATGGTTATAAATGCGTAAGTAATGTTATCAATCCTGAGTCGGATCTACTTTATCAATCAGGACACATCTCTGATTTCAAAACTTTATTTATTTACTATGTTTTTATCTAATATATTAACCTAAGTGGAAAAAAAATTTAAAAACCAAAATAAATTTTTAGATTACAAAGGGCGAACAAAAGTTTATACTTTTAATAATGAGTCTGATTTTCTGATTTATTTTCCCCCCACACTTAAGTTAAGCATTATGCGTAATCAGAAAATAACTTAAAAGTGGGACAAACGAGAATAATAATATAAGAGAAACGAGACTTCTCGGGGCTCATAAGTGCTCGGTTGAATTCTGAATGATACGACGCGAAACAGAACGCCGTCATGTGTATTCTACCACATGTAATATTATACTTGTAAAATATATCATCCTCAAGTGATAAACTTACACCATCCAGCATCCACCTGTTTATTTAATCTGCAAAATAAACTAACTACAAAAACCGTAAAATACAAAAGCGTACTTTCGTAGGCAACAAGATTGCATTTAGCGTATGCAACAAGCCTTTAAACCCCTCGGTGGCCCGAGTGGACGAGTTATAGTCTCGTGAGGGTTTCCAGCAAACACACCCACAAAGTTCAAAATCATATATATTTATATATATTTTTTTTTCATTAATTTTTTTATTTATATACATTTTAGTAAAACAAGCATACACAAAACATAACGAAATGAAAAATAACATAGAAAGAAAAATATAATTAAAAAAACAAAAAAAAAAAAAAAAAAAAAAAATACTAATATCAAACACTCAAACCCACATATAGTAAAAAAAAAAAATGGCTAAAATAAATCATATGCATTTTTTTGGTTTTAAGACAAACACATATATCAAACACATAATTATTATTTAAGGTTTAAAACGATAATTACAAAATTACTATTATTATTATTATCAATTATTTTAATTTTTTTATATATTTAAAAAAAATTCAGAACAAAAGTGCGGCGTACTTATAAACTATTTTTTATAATTTTTCAAATATTCAAAAAACTAGCGCGGCAAAAATTTAACAAAAGTGCGCCGCACAACGATATTAGTGCGGCGGCTTATTATGACAGAAAACAATTTTTTTTACACTTTATTAGTTACAAACACATATATAATCGCATAAACAAACACAAACAAACCAAGTAAACAAAAGGAAATAGGAAACTCTTTTTTTTAGATTTTATAATTTTTTTAACTTTTTTATTTTTATTTTATATATGTTCATACTTATAAATACACAAGCAAGCAAACATGCAAACACAAAATAAAACACATAACACATAACAGATAAACAGTCATACAAACACACAAACAAGAACATTATTATAAAAATGATACTTCTTTTTAGATTTTTATAGTTTTTAACACTTTTACATAATAATGAAAACAAACACACATAAACAAGCAAACTAAGATGCATAAACAAATTAAGACATTTAACAATTATTCACATCACATAAAAAGAAAATGCATATGATTTATTTTTATACAAAACCGACTCTTTTTGTTATTGCAGGTGCAAAGTGCGGCGCACAAAATTAATTGTGCGGCGTACTTAGTGCAAAATTTTCGAAGATTTTATTTTTCACAGATGAAAATGCAGAACATAAACAAACTAACAAAACACATTTATTATTATTTCAACAGGTAACAATGTCATGAAAACAAAAAAAGCAAAAACAATTTAGAAATAAAATCTTTTTTCGGTTATTTGTCTAATGACATCTAAATATTCACAAAATTACAAGGCATATAATCAGATAAAATGGGATTTCAAATTATCACATACCTAAGACTAACAATTTAGGGGTTTTGTGTGAGTTTTGGTTTTAAATCAAATCTTGCTGGTGAAAATTCTGTAGAAAGTGCGGTGTACTTTCTGGGTTTTTCAGAAAAACGGGCGCACAAACTGGATGTGCGGCGTACTTCCTCAAGAATTTTCGGCCAATTTGCCAGAATACTGTACGGCGAATGAAAAGAGGATTATCAGAGGATAAGTGCGGCGGTTTCGGTGTGAAACCGGTGCACTTGGGCATAAACCTGCAAAATAAGAAACGGGAACAGGGAAAGTGCGGCGCACACATAAAGATGTGCGCCGTACTTTCTGCAACAGGAGACATATTTTAAGATTTTAACGAGATTTAAACACACGTAAGATGCACAAGACTAGCAAACAGTCTGCAAACAACTAAACAAATCCCCGGTAGCGGCGCCAAAAACTTGATGTGTGTTTTTACAAGCTTTAAGTTTATAATAACTAGAAATACATATTTTGACCAAAAGCACTACATTCGAGCAAGTATACCCTATTCGAGTGTAATATAGTATTAGCTAATCCAGTCTGTTCACTGATTGACATTAACTAGATTGTTTATCAAGTAACAAAGCTAATTGATTGTCACGGGTCAAATAGCCTAAACGTGTGTATAAAGCAAGCAAGTAACAAGGCATGATCCACATAACATAATAGATAGAGATAGAGCAAGACTTTATATAAATAAAGCATACAAGTCATATATGATGGGTAATCATAATACATTGCATATATACCAATGATAACATAGAATTCCTTTTCGACTAAAACTAACATTATCACGAGCGTATTAAGAATGGTTTATATCACATATGCATACATATGAATTCCTCCCAACCCGGTCGGTCAACATAAGGAAGGGTCTTAAACATTAGTCTACTAGGTTTTTTATTCAATTTACCACACAATTCTTACAAGTAGATGTTACACGCCAAAGACAACGGCTTCAAAATACATCAAGGCAACCAAACCCTTTTGGCCTATTTTAATGCAAGATGATATAACCAAAAGATAAACAATTAGCCAAGCAAAACAACAACAAATTCATAAACATATTTATTCCATAAGTCATAGCCAAAAACTTCTAAATAACATATAATGATTCCACAATGAGAACAAAGTAACAATACCAAAATCTTGACTACAACAACCACCACCGCAAAACTAATAGATATTCAAAGATCAACCAACCACCAAATGCTACAGAGATAACCCCAAATATACCAAGTAACTTCTGGGAAATCCCACAATAATAAACACCAAATAGAGTTTTTGGTAACAAGGTTTATGGTGATGATTGTTTGGGAAATATACATTCATACTAGTACCGTTAGTGATAATACTTTAGTAACCGATAGTTAAAGGTTAGTACTGAGACAGAACAAAGTGTTAAGTACTAGCTCAGATAGTTAGTACCGTTAGTAGAAAAAATTAGTACTGTTTAAGAGATATGTAATGAAAGAATAAATATAGGAAACATATATGTAATAACTTTCTACGCGTTTTGTAAGCATCTGTTAGGTTACCCTTGTCTATAAAGGAATCCTAAGTCATAGTTAGAATCATCAGTTCATATATATCTCATACTAATCATTCTCATAGTAAGTAATCTGTAATCAACATTAACAGATTAATAGAAATCAAAATTTTAGTATATTCATTGTTCTTCTTGAATACTATTGTGTAGATTCCGCAAATACAATAAGTAATCATATCAGTGTTTTCTCTATAGTCCAATCTGTAATTGTAACAAGTTAGGCTATCACCCTTAGCAGGCGTAAAGATCTTTCATTTTGGGACTCACAAGTGGTATTCAGAGCATGTGAGAAACACTGAGAAAAAGAAAACAAAAACCATATAAATCCTATCTTATAAAACCGAATAATGTCTGGTTCACAAGATGATATTTCAACGCGACCAACCACCACCACCACCATCATTATCACAAACACCACCATCACAAAAAACTCCTCGCACTGTCTCAACCATCAAACTTCCTATTCTCAAGAAGGGAGAATACGATATATGGGCCATGAAAATGGAACATTATTTAGCCCATACCAACTTATCCTATCTTGTGAAGTTTTACAAAATAGAAATGGACCCTGTATCAATCACCAAAAAATAATAAATACACAAGGTCAAATCAAGTTATCTGCCTCTAAAAGACTGCAGAAGAGAAATCCAATCCAAGAAGAGAGAAAGCAAAAGCTAGGACCAATTGCATATGTGCATTACCAAAGATCAACATGCCCTCAATTTATAAAATGACTAATGCAAAAGAGATGTGTGAAGCCATCAAATCTAATTTGGTGGAAATGACGAATCAAAGAGGGGAGGGGGGGGATTGGGGGGGGGGGGGTATGCATAAGTATACTTAAAGCAACAGTTTGAAGTGATTCTTTGTATCAAACTTAGAAGGCTGACATAAAGGGCTAAGACAGGTTTCAAGTCTTCTGAGTCAAATAGAGATTCATGGGGCAGGTTATCCATTGAGGATGCCAATCAGAAATTCCTTAGATCTCTACCTCTACCTGGTCTTAAGTTTTTCCTTAAACATGAGGGACCAAGCCAAGAGTGACAGTCTCAAGCTTTGATGACTGTATTAATAATCTAAGAGTCTTTGAGAATGATGTAAAAGGCTCTACTGCATCATCCTCTAGCACCAAAAAATTCATTTGTCTCTGAGAACACCATATAACTTAATGGATGTTAGACCAGCTTATGAGTTTTTTTCTAATACCCAGGTCAAAACTCACAGTATGTAATAAACTTCATCATACTCCTTACATGCGAAATCAATCCAGTTGCCCTCAATTGGATCATGAGGACTTAGAACAGCTAGATAATTTGACTTAGAAGAAATGGACTTGAAATGGCAGGTGGCCATGATTTCGATGAGAATGAAAAAGTTCTACAAAAAGACTGGTAGAAAGCTACAATTTGATGCAAAGGAACCAGTTGGTTTTGATAAAACCAAAGTCGAGTGCTATAATTGCCACAAGACAGGCCATATTTTGCTAGAGAGTGTAGAACCAAGGGAAATCAAGATAGTAGGAGGATAGATGATTGAAAACACTGGCAATAGGATGGGAGAAGAACTGGTAAGCAGGAGGACTCTAAAGCATTGGTGACTATTTGATAGGAGAAGGTGAAGATGGACCAGTCACTCAGTAGAAGAAGAAGATATGCTTTGATGGCTTTGCAACAACTCCAGAGCTCAGACACAGAGGTAACTTCTTGTTCAAATGAGTTGGGTTAAAAAAAAAAGGAGTCTTATGCTAAACTTAAAAAATCGTATGATGCATAGAGAGAACAACTTAGTGATGCAAGCATAGAAATAAAGGCATATACTCAAGGTCTAAAGAAAGTTGAAGCATAATTAGTTGCTCATCAACAAGGTCAACTTTGGTATGAAGAAAAGATAAGGTTTATGAAAATAGACTTAGATGATAAAACTGATGTTCTAACATACCATAAGAAACTATTAGCAGAAGCTCAAAAAGAAAAAGAAGATTTAAAAGCTAAAGTAGAAAAATGGCACAACTCTTCTAAAAATCTTGGTAAACTGCTAAATACCCAAATGAGTGCTAATGATAAATTTAGGCTTGGGTATGGGGATCACATATATGATGGCATCTTGAGTTATGAAAATGAAGTTTTACAAAGTGTATTTATGAGTAAGGAAAGTGAGTTAGAAAATCAACCTTTGTATGATAGGTTTGTTACAGCAGGAGGAATGCATGCTGTACCCCCACCCATAATAGGGAATTACATGCCATTTGGACCTGATGTAGAAATAGATTACTCACAATTTTCATATGGTCCAAAACAATCTCAAACTAGTGAATCTGAAACCCAAACCAGTGATTTTGATATCTGTGAATCAGATTGTAGTGTTGAAACACATGAATCTTTTCCTGAACCAACTGTAAATGAACCCAAAGTAGTAAATCAACCTAAGGTTTGGTCTGATGCTCCTATCATTGAGGAGTATGAATCAGATAGTGAAGATGAACATGTGTCTCAACCTACAAAAGAACAGGAACAACCTAGTTTTGCTAGTACTAATAAGCAAGTAAAAACTCATAAGAAAACGTTAGAATCAATCACTTATAGTTAAAATCCAAAGTTGACAAGAAAGGTTGGGATATGGGTTTATTGCAAGAGCATGTTTTGTATGTGGAGTCTTGAAAGTCATCTAATTAGAGATGTGATTTTCCATAAAAGATGATGGCCTAAACAACCGAGTTAAGCAATAGCATAAGGAAGAAGTCTAGTCAAAGGGAGATTAGACCAATTTGGAACAATGTGCAAAGAGTGAATCATAAAAACCAATTTGTTCCTACAGCAGTACTAACTAGAACTGCCAAAATTCTAGTTAATACTGCTAGAGCTAGCGGTACTAACAATGTTAGTACTGCTAGGCATAATTTTAACAGACAGGCAGTACCAACTAATGTTGCTACGAAAGTTAATACTGTTAAGCCTATTGTGAATAGAGTTAGACCAGCAAATGTTTTTTATAAAACTCATTCACCATTATCAAGGCCTTTTAATAACACAACAACACTTAGAACAAATTTTTCATATCAAAAGGTTAATACTGCTGAGGTAAATGCAGTTAGTGCTGTTGGGGGAAAAAGGGAAACTGCTGTTAAGCCCTCAGCAGGTTGTAATTGGAGACAAAAAGGACATTTCTAGCAAAATATCTCCAAATACAATAGTGGATCAAGTCTTAGAAATTGTTTCACTTTCAAAGATCCACTAGGCAGACTCAAGCCTAAACAGGCTTGGGTCCCTAAGAGAATCTAATCTCTTTTATTTGATGTGCAGGATTATCCACACAGAGCTTTACAGAATAAAGGAATTGTTGATAGTGGATGTTCCAGGCACATGATTGGAAACAAGGCCTATCTTGCTGAATATCAAGACTTTAATGGTGGCCCTGTTGCTTTTGAAGGAAGTAAAGGTTACATAACTGGTAAAGGTAAAATAAAAACAGGAAAGTTAGATTTTGAGGATGTGTGCTTTGTGAAAGAACTACAACATTTTAATCTCTTTTCTGTGTCACAGATGTGTGACAAGAAGAACAAGGTTCTCTTCACAGACACTGAATGTCTTGTGTTGTCCCCTGACTTTAAGTTGCCTGATGAAAATCAAGTATTACTTAGAGTCCCCAGACAAAACAATATGTACAGTTTCAACCTAGAGAACATTGTTCCTACTGGAGGTTTAGCTTGTTTGATTGCAAAGGCCACAGTTGATGAATCTAACAAATGGCATAGGAGGTTGGGTCATGTTAACTTTAAAAACTTAAACAAACTTGTGAAGGGAAACCTTGTAAGAGGTTTACCTTCAAAGATTTTTCAAAATGACCACACCTGTGTTGCTTGTCAGAAAGGAAAGCAACACAAAGCCTCCTGTAAGGCCAAATTAGTGAGCTCTATTAGTCAGCCCTTACAGCTTTTACATATGGACTTATTTGGACCCACATCTGTAAGGAGCATAAACCATAAGACTTATTACCTTGTTATCAATGATGATTTTAACAGGTTTAGTTAGGTGTTCTTTTTAAGAACTAAGGATGAAACTAGTGGAATCCTTAAGGACTTTATAAGACAAATTGAGAACCAATTAAATCAAAAGGTTAAAACTATTAGATGTGATAATGGTACAGAATTCAAGAACATGGACATTATTGAATTTTGTGGGTCAAAAGGGATCAAGAGGGAATACAGAAATGCCAGAACTCCACAACAAAATAAAGTTGTTGAGAGGAAAAACATAACCCTAATTGAGGCTGCTAGAACAAATCTAGCAGATTTATTTTTACCTAACACTTTTTGGGCTGAAGCAGTTAGTACTGCTTACTATGTTCTTAATAGGGTGTTAGTGATCAAGCCTCAAAACAAGACACCTTATGAACTTATAACTGGTAAAATACCAATCATAAGCTATATAAGACCTTTTGGGTGCCATGTGACTATCTTGAATACCATTGATCACCTGGGCAAGTTTGAGAAAAAGTCTGATGAAGAATTTTTAGTTGGGTATTCTTTAAATAGCAAGGCTATTAGGGTATACAACTTAGAAACCAAGAGGGTTGAAGAAAAACTGCATATAAACTTTTTAGAAAATAAACCTAATGTTGCAGGGAAAGGACCAAATTGGCTGTTTGATCTTGATTATTTAACTGATTCAATGAACTATCAGCCTGTTATTGCAGAAAATAAAGCTAACAAAACTACAGGTCCAAAATAAGCTAATCATAGTGCAGGTACACAAGATAATATTGATGCAGGAAACTCTGATATGGAAACTGAACCTGCTCAAGAATACTTTGTACTGCCAGTATGGTATTCTTATACTTCAACAGTCAAGAGCTCAGAAGCAAAGAATAGAGATGTAAAGCCTAATGGGGATACTAGTCCAAAGACAAATGAGGAGCCAAAAGATCAGGAGGATCAAGCCTTTTTAGAGGAGCTTAAAAGGCTTAAAAGACAAGAAAAGGAGGCTAATGATGCAGCTGAAGTTTTTAGTGCTAACAGTACTAACACAGTTAATACTGTTAGCATACCAATTAGTACTGCTAGTCCCTTAAATGTTTTTAGTGCTGTTGGACCTGATCTAAACAACAATGACCAAGATGATTCTTAAATACCTACTCTTGAGGATATTCATGACAATCCAAGTGATGGGATTTTTACCAATGCATCTTATGATGATGATGGTGCAGTGGCTGACTTCACTAATTTATAAACCACTGTGAATGTTAGTCCTATTCCCACTTCAAGGATACACTCTATTCATCCTACAACTCAAATTCTTGGTGATCCAAAATCAGCAGTTGATAAGCTGACTTAACAAATTATAGAAACTGTAGTGAATGTCGTCCTATTCCCAACATCAAGGATTAACTCTATTCAACCTTCAACTCTCATTCTTGGAGACCACAATCAGCAGTTCCAACAAGAATAAAGTGACTACAAATTGCTGGAGCGCATGCATTTGTAAAGTTAATAATTCAACAGCAAAGGAGAAATAACATAAAGGACCATCCAACATTGTTTTAGTTGCTTGTTTCTATCATAAAATGGAACCCAATAAGATCTCTAAGCACTTGAAGATGAAAGTTAGGTGATGTTAGGATGCAGGAAGAATTACTGTATTCAAGATGTCAAAAGTTTGGATCCTGTAGACGATTTTGCCTTATTAGAATAAGCCTCTTCTCTGACTCAAAACGGTTTAGCAATAATACGGAAAAGAGGAGTTGTGGTCAGAACTAAAGCAAGGTTAGTTGCTCAGGGACATATGCAAGAGAGGAAAGGCGATAGATTTATGATGAAGGTTTTTGCACCTGTTGCCAGGATCGAAGCCATTGAGGATTCTTTTAAGGCCTTTGCCTCTTACATGGCGTCATAGTCATCAAATGGAAGTGAAAAGTGTCTTCCATTATGGTAAAATTGATGAGAGAGTGTTCTATGTGTCCGCACCACTAGGTTTATTAGATCCTAAATATCCTCATACGGTCTACTAAAGTAGTAAAAGCTCTCTAAGTTTACACCAAGCTCCGAGAGCATGGTATGCTACTTTATCTACTTTCTTGTTGAAGAATGGATATAGAAGAGGAACTATTGACAAGACTCTTTTCCATTAAGAATACAAACATGATATCATATTAATACAATTTATGTGGATGAATGATCAAATTTGGTTTTACAAAGAAATCCATGGAGTATGAAATTTGATGCCTTAAATATAACAGAGGTAGATTTCAGATGAGCTCTATGGGAAGAGCTCACTTTCTTTCTTGGAATACTAGTCAAGGAATAGAAATGAAGATGTAATCATATATAATCAGGATAAGTAGTTGCAGAAAATCTGAAGAAGTTTGACTTTTGTCAGTGTTAAGACTGCTAGTACACCAATTGAGACCCAGAAGCCACTAGTCAATGAATGCGGAAAAGCCAAGTGATTTGGATGTTACAGACTTTATAGATACCATGATTGGTTCATTAATGTACTTGAGCTGCTTCTCAGTCCGATAATATGTTTGCATCAGTGCCTTGTTTCTAGGTTTCAGGTCACTCCAGAGACCTCCCATCTCAAGTGCTGATAAAGAGAATCTTTAGGTAACTACAGGTCAAACCCAAACTGGGCCTTTGGTATCCTAGAGTGTCTCATTCACCTGAAGCCTCCTCATATAATGATTATGCTAGAGCAAATCTTACAGGAAATCCACAACAGGAGTGTCAAATTTTCTTGGCTGGAGACATATTTCTTGGCAATGTAAAAGTAGACAATTGGGCTGTACTTTTACTACAGAGACAGAATATGTTAGCTCTGGCAAAATTGCAAAGTGGGCAAGTTTTATAGATCAGTCCTATTTAAGAAGAAAGCACAAGATTGAAGAAACCATCTAGGAGTAGTGTAGCTTTTAAGAGTAGCTTATTTTAAGTTTATCATTAGCTTATTGTCTTTTTTTAATTTATTGTATTTTTTTTCAATGTAATGTACTCAGTTTTATGCAATAAATAAAAGTTCAGTTTTATCTTTAATCTCATTTCAAATCTCTGTCTTATTTTTAAGCTTTACTGTTGAATAAGCTGTTCTCATAAGCTCGTATAAGCTCATGATAAGCTACCTAGCCACCTTACATCTCTGTTTACACTAATGAGTTCACTAAGCTCATTAGTGTGAACCTTAGTTACTGAAAAAGTCTGATTTAAAAAAGGAAATAAGCTTGGAAGATAAGCCAGTTAGGGAAGGGCTTATGAGGTTTTTAGTTTGCTTATTTATAAGCTGGGTAGGAAATTAGAGCTCATTAGGTTATAAATCCTTGTTTTGAGCAAGGGATTGAGGTACTTTCACTTTTCTTCATTTTATAGCTTAAAGTATTTTATTGCTTATTTTTGCTTATTTGCTTATTTTTGACTATTATCTGTGCTTATTCTGCCTAATCTGCTTAAACATAGCTTATTTAGTAAATTTGAATCTTAGTCATAGTTTTAATAGGAGTAACTTCAAAACTAGCTTTAAAATATAGTAGAACTGTCTATTAGGATAAGCTTAATTCTAAGTGCTTATTTGAAGTTAATTTGTGCTTATTACCTTGTTATAAGCATACTTAGTCATCTGTTTTTGGAGTTTGTAGCTTAATATAGTCTGTTCTAGTTTTAAAAATAAGTTTTAAATTTTAAAGGAGTGTTTGGCATAGGTTTTAAATTGGGCTTATTGAGTCAAATAGCCTCTCAGTTTAGCTTAATAAGATTTAGTTTGCCTTAACAAGCATTTCTCTTAAGCTGTTTGTAGGTTAGAACTTATTTAGTCTTATTTTTAAGCCTCATTTAGTCATTTTCAGTAAAAAGCAAAAAAAAGAAAAAATTAGTTGATAATCTGTCACTTTTCAATTCTATTTTCTAGCTTATTTGGTAATCTTATTTTCCTAATTTTTTTATTTGTAATCTATGAAACTATTACTTAATCTTTTTTTAGCCCTTTAGCTTGTCATTTAGCTTTTTGAGTCCTAAAAATAAGTTGTGCAAAAAGCTTTTCTAGTTAAGAGAGTATCAATGGTGTCTAATTTCCTTAAGCTTTTTGTTACTTTTAAGTTGGTGTTATGTGCTTATTTTTAGTTTGTTAGGCTTATTTGAGTTCAACACTTCAACTGTGTTTAGCTTATTTGTTTTCAAAATTTATCATTAGCACTCATTTGACTATTTAGCAAAATACTAAGATTTTTAGAAGAGTTGTGCCATTTTTCTATTTTAGCTTTTAACTAGTAAAGTTTTCTCTTTTATGGTCAAAAAGGGAAAACATTTTTCAGGGAAAGTCACACCTCTGTTTTCTAACATGTTGGTTCAACCAACAGAGGATGAGGATGCAGGATCAAAAAGACCATCTGAATCACAACCTACAACCTCTCCTCCTCACCCAAGTGAAGTTCATGTTGAGCCTCAGTCTGACCCATCACCTAGACCTTCACCTACTACTCATATTCCTGATTCCATTCCAGAGGATTCTGGTGGGAATCAAGGAGGTCAATCATCCAGTGATAGATCCCTTTTAGGGAATGAGGGTGGCATGACACTCCAAAGTGTGTATGATCTTTGTATCTCTTTGTGTACATAGGTTACAGATCAAGCCAAAGAAATTCAACACTTGAAGGCACAGATCAAGAAGCTTAAGAAGAAAGCCAAACCTGTTATCACACACCACAGAGCTTGGATGAAGAGTGTATCCTTGAAGCAAAGATTGGCAGGAAAGAAATCCTTGAAGAAAAACAATGGATGCAAAAGGAGTCTATATCCAAACAGGGGAGGAAATCTGCCAAGGCTGAACCTACAGTCCATAAAGATCAAGCTTTTGATGAGCTTGATGATGATGCAATTGACAATATGGAGACTAAGGATTCTCAAGATATGGGGAGGACAAGATATGTGGTGCATGAAGAGAAGGAAAGGGAAGAAAAGGAAGTTAGTACTGAAGATGCACTAGGTACTGACAAGGAAGAAGTTAGTACCGACAGACCAGATGAAGGTACTGACAAGTAAAAAGTTAGTACTGACAAGGAAAAAGATAGTACTGATAGACCAGATGAAGGTACTGTTGATCAAACTGAAGGAAGAAGTGCTACTCCAACAACTCCAACACCTACTCCTACAACTTTTGGAGATGATGAAACTATTGCTTAAGTTCTTCTCAACATGAGCCAAGCCAAAGCAGTTTTAAGAGAAAAGGAGAAAGGAGTTGAACTGAAGGATATAGAGAATATTGAAAGACCAAGGCTTTCTTCAACAAGATCTCTCTTAACTTTAAAGCATCTTCTAAAGATTGATCCTAAAGACAAGGGCAAGAAAAAGATTGAAGAGGATGAATCTGACACTGAATCAGAAGACATCAATAAAACTGAAAAGAAGTTTAAGATGCTTGCTTATGATGAGGAGATTGCAAGAAATATGCAAGAGAATTAGGAAACAGAAGCAGAAAGGAAAAGATTAGCTGAAGAAGAAGCTACAAATGCTGCTCTTATACAAGACTTTGATGACATCAAAGTAAGAATTGAAGCTGATAGACTTCTAGCATTAAGGCTTCAAGAAGAAGAGAGAGAGAGCAGTTCACTATAAAAGAAAGAGCAAAATTCCTTCATGATACAATTGCAGCTCAAAGAAGGTTTCTTGCAGAACAAAGAGCTGCTGCTATCAGGAATAGACCTCCTACAAGAACTCAGCTCAGGAGTCAAATGATGACTTACTTGAAACATGTTGGAAACAAGAAACATTCAGACCTGAAAAATAAAACTTTTGAAGAAATACAAGCTTTATATGAGAAAGTGAAAAGGTTTGATGAAAGTTTCAATGCTGTTGGTTCCACTGAGGATGAAAGAAAGATTAAGGAGATGAATGAAGGAGCAAAAGACCCTGAACAGAAGAGATTAAAGAAGAGAGTTGTTAAAGAAACTTCAAAGAAAGATGACACAACTAAAGTACCTGCAAAACAAGATGTAGCAGAGCAAGATACAGAGAGGAGAAAATGTGGTCATATAAAGATGATTGCAAGGAAAAAGCCAAGACAACAGTCAGATGTTGACAGTAATGATGAGCATAGGAAATGCTTAAGGGTTGTTGCTTTGAAGAGTACAATCGATAGTGAAGTTATGGAGACTAAATCTGTTATTGCTAGGTTGAACAAGGTATCATCAGATGGGGACTATCTTGTTATATACAGAGCCAATGGGAACTTCAGGGCATTCAACTGTCTATTGGAGGTACTACATATATTTGTTAGGCAAGATTTATTTCACTTGTATGACTTGGTGATGGAGTAGTACTCAGAAATTACACTAGAAGGAATTGAGTTGATTCTTTGGGGAGATTTGAAGATAATGATGGAATCCTTAACAGAAGAAAATGATCAAAGTGATTTCTGGAATGATCAACAAGATTAGGAGATTGTCACTTGGAGATTGTATGAAGCTTGTGGAGTTTACATACTGGAACTTAAAGATATGACAGTCATCCATATGTTAGTTGAAAGAAGGTATCCTCTTTCCAAGGATTTATTGCAAAGAATGCTTGATTTTGGATTAGAGGTTGAAAGAGAAAGTACTGCTGCCCTAGATTTGATCAGATTATTTGATAAGATTCATTAAACAACAGCTGAATGAAGAGTAAAGAAGAAATGGGATTGAGAAGGTTTGAGTGTTGGCTAACCACCACACAACAAATGGTCATCCATTCAACATGCTTAATAGGCATAAGAACTGGCTAGTCCATAAGCAAACGGCTTGTGGTAAAGACTTCTCAAATCCGTTTATGGTTGACAATTTACCAAAAATTGTATTGTTTTCAACTAACCTTGCTTCATGGTGAAGAGTTGGCTAGTCCAGGATCAAACAGTTCTTGGTAAAGACTACTCAAAAATCAAGTTGATAGCTGATATTTACTAAAAACTATATGGTTTAGCAATTGCACCAATTATGGGCAATAAAGCAATTGTCTAGTCCAAAACAAACGGTATTTGGTGAAATGACAAATCAATTCCGTTGATGGAATACAATTTAGCCAAAAACAAGTATGGAAATTAACTCACCATATTTTGTAAATCTAAGATTGACTATCGCTAGAACAAACCTACTGGTAAAGGAAAATCAAAATACGTTTCAAGCGTGCTAGTAGTTTGCCAAAAATTACAAAGGCCACTTAGTTGGAATGTTGCTGAAAAGATGGTACTGTGTTGCTGAAAAGATGTTTCTATTAAAGACATGTTGCAGAAGGATAGCAAAAGATGTCAAAGATTATTAAAGATCAAGATCAAGATTTGACAAAGTGTTTGGATACATCCTCCAAGAACTTAAGAAGAATAAACAAAGAAACATGAAGTTAAACAAGTTCAACAATCATGTTTAGGGGAGGATTGTTGGGAAATATACATTCCTAACTTAGTACCGTTGGCGAAGTAGTTGGCGGAAATTTTGCAACGGCTATATTTAATTAAGGAAATTCTGTTATGCCTCAAACAATACTAACAGTCACCCACCAGTACTAATTTTAGCCTAACAGTACTAACTTTAAGCCCATCCGTATTAACTTTATCCAACAGTATTAAGATATGTCTGGCAGTACTAACTTAATACTGGCAGTGTTAAGTTTATGCCTAGCAATATCAACTCCAATTCTGTTCCAACAAGCATTTCCATCATAAATTTTGATTCTCACAATCTCTCTTTCTGTTTTTCAGCTCACTAAATCTCTCATTTCTTTTTCTCACCAATTCACTTTTTCTGTTATTATCACACAATTCTCTTTCTGTTTTTCAGCTCACTATATCTCTTTTTTCTTTTTCTCACCAATTCAGACAGTTTTGTACAATGTGCAATCAATTCCATTAGTTTTATACTATCCTCCCTACTTCCAAGTCTGTTAACTCTTGAGAGAGGTGGATCATTAGACTATTTAGATGTAGTCTCAAACCTAGTTTGAGCATCTACACCCCCTAATATGGTATCTTGGCACCTGAGACCACTACCTGAACCAGTTCTCTAAGGACTTGGCTCATTAAGTGTTGCCATGTATTGGGTCCTATTGATGTTACCACTGACCTGCTCTGCTTCTAAGCTAGAAGCAGTAGTGACAGCCCTTTCCATTCTGTCACCCAACTCCTTATGGGCAGCCTCATCACCAACCTTTACAAGGGGACCACTAGACTGAGGTATCTTGGTGTCCCGACCTCTTTTGACATGCCTAGATGTTTTTGATTCTTTTTAACATACTTTTGATATTACATGTCCTTATATCCATGTTTGACTGTATATTGACATAAGTAGCCTCCCCTCAAACAATACTTCAAAGGTGAAGCATTCAACTTCATGTATTCAATATGCTTAGCCTGTAGGTGTTAGTCCATAGCCAAAAATACATAATCTAATGTATTTTCTTCTTGATATTAGTAAGTATGACTAACAGTTTTAACAAGCAGTCTTAAGTATAACTAGGAGTACTAACTATACTTAGCAGTACTAATTGACAAGACTAACAGTACTAATCCTTTACAAAACTTTTACAAAGACATAAATATATGTAGACATTAAGGATTAAGCATTCCAATACTTGAGACCAAGTACTGAAACCTTCTAGCATCAAAACCTTTTATAAGAAGATCTGCAACATTATGATCAGTATGAAGTTTAACCATTTGTATTACCTTTTTAGCATTGCAACCTCTTATAAAATGATGCCTAATCTCAATATGTTTTGTTTTAGAATGTTGAACAGGATTTTCAATAATGCAAATAGTACTATTATTGTCAATATTAATGATAATATTCATAAAATTATACCCATAATCCAGCAACTGATTTTGAATCCAAAGTACTTGTCCACAACAACTAGCAGCAGCCACATATTCAGCTTCAGTTGTAGAGGTGGCAACCACAGTTTTCTTCTTACACTACCATCATATCAACCTATTTCCCAAAAACTAACAACCTCCAGTTGTAGACTTCCTATCTTGAGTTGCTCCAGCATAGTTACTATCAGTATAAGCAACCAGTTCAAATGGAGAATCCCTAGAATACCAAAGGCCTAATATTGGTTTGCCTTTCAGATATCTAAAAATTCTATTGATTGCTAAGAGATGGGATGTCTTTGGTGTAACTTGGAATCTGGCACATGCACATACTGCAAACATAATATTTGGCCTAGATGTTGTGAGATACATCAAAGACCCAATCATAGATCTATAGAGATGTACATCAACATCATCATCATCTCCATCTTTGACTAAAGGCTTTTCTAAATCAACTGGAGTAGAAGCAGACTTCACATCAGTGTAGTTGAATTTCTTCAAAATCTCAGCTACATATTTATCCTGACTGATAAATATTCCATCTTCCTTATGTGTTACCTGTAATCCTAAGAAGAAAGTAAGTTCTCCCATAGAACTCATCTGAAACTTATCCGTTATAAGCTTCTTAAATGCATTACATAGCTCCTTGTTTGTAGAGACAAATATAATGTCATCAACATAGACTTGTACAAGCAAAATATCTCCTTTTTGCTTTTTGATAAACAATGTCTGATCTATCTTCCCTCTTTTAAACCCATAGTTAGCTAAGGTTTCATACCATGCTCTTGGAGCTTGATGCAACCCATAAAGTGCCTTGACCACCTTGTGTTCTGAAACTTTGATCTAGAAGTTATAGAATTTGAATCTGCACAGAGTAATACTACTGCTAAGCTACCCATACTTAAACTTGGTAAGTTTGAGATGTGGGTGATAAGAATCTAGCAATACTTCCAAGTATAAGACTATGCTTTATGGGAGGTCAGAGAGAATGGTAACTTATGGGTATATGTACCACAAACAGCACAAGAGAATGGTACTTCTATTACAAAGATGTTAGTACATGTAACTGCTAAAGAAAAGACTAACAAGAAGAATGATGTGAAGGCTAGAAGCTTGCTACACATGGCTCTTCCCAATGAACATCAACTTACTTTCAGTCAATACAGTGATGCTAAAACAATGTTTTCTGCTATCGAAACATGATTTGGAGGTAAGGAAGCTACTAAGAAAACACAAAAGATACTGTTGAAGCAACAATATGAAAATTTTAGTGCATCAAGCACATACTCTCTTGACTCTATCTTTAACAGGCTCTAGAAGATTGTTAGTAGGCTTGCAATTTTAGATGTGGTCATCACTCAAGAAGACTTAAATTCAAAATTTCTGAGAAGCTTGCCTCTTGAGTGGAATACTCATGTTGTAGTCTGGATGAATAAGGTTGATATTGAAACAATGAGCATTGATGATTTGTACAACAACTTCAAAATTGTTGAACAAGATGTAAAGAAATTTGTTGGTGCAAGTAGTGGTGCTCAAAACTTAGCCTTTATGAATGCTCTAAGCACTAGCAGTACTAATGATGTTAATACTGCATATGAATTTAGCACTGTTATCCCTAATATTAACACTACGTGTCCTTAAGTTAGTACTGCTAAGGGGAAGAAGGCGTTAACAGGTACATTTGGCAACTTATAGATCCTTGGTGTGGCATGGTACAAAGGAAATCTACTTAAGAGGAAGTTTGTTTCGTTTAGGGAGATGTTTACATCTCAACTTCTCTATTCTAGGGGAAGTTCGTACACGACTATTTATTTGTTTTGTCATTATCAAATAGGGGAAGATTGTTGGGAAATTTGATGAGACAAAATAAATAAAAGAATGAAACATAAGGGTCTAAGTCGGGTAGATGGAATTCTACAAAAGATGAAGATTCTGGAAGATATCCTTAAGAAGATAAAGATAATAGAAGATATTCCTAAATGTTTAAAAGATTTATTTGTCTAATGTTTATCTTTCTTTGTAAGTCTTGGACTCCTTATGTTATAAAAGGAGGTCCCAGGCATGTAGTTTTAAGTGTGTCAAGATGTGAACACCAGTAAAAACGTGTGTGTGTATAGGCGTGTGAATGCCTAGATGTTTTGTTTGGTTTAGCCTCAAGGATCTTGTGATTCCTTGTTATAGTGTAGATAACACGTTCTAGAGTTGATCATCTAGAATTGGGGCTTGTATGGAAAGATAATAAGAAAAACCTTGTTTATAACATTGTTCTTATTCCGCTGCATGTTATTGTCTTTGTTATCATGATCCTGTATAAGGTCTAAACAACCTCGAGCTATAAACGATCCAAGAACTATCACGTGTTTTAGTTCCAACAGGTGGTATCAGAGCCACGGGGCTCTTGATCTAGGATCTACATGGTGTTGTTGGTGTCAAATCTATGAAGGAAAAGTGTTCATGTTTTCTGTTTTTGATGTTTGATTCAATTCGGTCATATTAGGGTTTCTCCAAACCCTAATTCAATAAAAACAGGATGTATATTTTACATGTACACGATTTCATGATGAAAGTTATTTGGCAATTCGATGAAAACCCAATCTAAGAAGGTCGATTGATGATAATTGACATAATGGTTGCTACTTGGAATGAAGTTGATAATATTAGGGTTTATTACAAACCCTAACTTGGAAAAAGCAGAACCAATGTTACTTGGTTTCACTGTTCAAGTGTGTATTCATCAAAGATAACTTCTGAAAGTTGTTATGTAATAAGATCGTTTCCATGTGCTGATGTTCTATGGGTTTTGGTTACTATTGTTGTATAAACCCTACTGGTTAAAGATCTGATGTACCAAGAAGCACAAGAAGGTTTTGGCTGAGTTCTTTTGATCGTTTGCTAATATGGTGAAGAAACAAACAGACGATGACATTAGGGTTTCTCACAAACCCTAATTCGAGCAAGCATGCTTTCAATAGCATGAAAATGAAGAACAAGATGGCACCTATCAGATTGGAATGTTACGACATGAAACAGCTGCTGGTTAGGTTTTTGACGCGTATTGTTACTGAACTTTTAAAGACACATTAAAGCGTTGCTAAAAACATAGGAGGAAGGAGTAACCTTAACAGTGGTAATCACTTAGTACTGCTTATTAAAAAGTTAGTATTGTTCCTTTATTTTTAATATTGTTCGAGCAATATTTAGTACTGCTGCGATGGGATGTTAATACTGCTTGAATCATTTGCAACTGCTTGGATCAAACATATGTTCGTGTACTAGTTCATGCTGCCAACAGGTTTGTTATCACTTAATGTTGCTAGAAGGCTATGTTAATTAGGGTTTAATTTGTTTGGAATTAAACCCTAAAAGGTGTGATCGTGTCCAATGATAAGGCTTCTAGTATACACATGTTAAAACGGCTTCGTTTGATGTTACTACTGCTCGATACATGTTAATTCTGCCACGTTAATAAGGAAAGTGTATTTGTTTCCTTATGCTTATGGTTTAAGAGAAATAGAAGCAGGACATTGTTTAATGTTTGTTCGTCTCTAAGGAAGGATTGCAAGCATGATTTGATTGGTTTACAAGCAGGTTAAGAGATGGATTTTACAGGCAGGTCGTGATAACTATTGGAGGTTAGTTTCAATTGTTGGCGTTTGAAGTTAATACTGCTTGGGTTGAAAATATTGAGAGCCGTATTAAGTTAAAACTGTTAGAAAGTTAAAGCAGTTTCAACTGATTGTTTGACCCGATATCGGACAACATGTATGTTTGTTCTTGGCTAGATATGGATATCGGATGACACATGGTTTGGATCTCGGATTGAATTGGATGCTTCGTTTAAGGGGAAGCTAACAGATTGATTTTGGTTTTGGTTTAATTGTTCTTAAAAGTTTAAAGGCTCGTATTTATTAGAAGAATTGATTATGAAGATGGTTAATTATCACTTATTTAGAGTTGAAGTTGAGTTTCACAGGTTTGTGTTCTTATCATATCTTAAACGGCTCACAACGTTTAGAGATAACTTGTTCGTGCTTTACAATGTTATGATGAAGACTTGTCAAATCTAGCAATAGTTCTTTGCTATCACTATAAGGAGTTACGTTGTTGTGCTCAGTGTCTCATAGAAGATGAGGATTTTGACAAAGAGATTGCGATCTACTTATATTTCACAGATTTATTTATAAGTTTGAAGTCATATGGATAGTACAAGATATAAGACACAAGATTGAGTTATTCTACTTCAGCATCAAGTTGGTTATACTTAATTTTCTTCATCAGTGATCATTACATAGAGCTTACAGAATTGAAGACTCAAGAAATGGTTAACATATGGGTTTCAGGGGAAGCTTAATGTTAAAATGTTTAACCATTTATATGCTACATCGAGGTGAAGGTTTTTACTACTGTAAGTCATTGTTACTACTGCTAGTTTAAGTTTCTACTGCTCAAGTTTATTTATCTTAAGGTGCGTCATGGAGGGTAATTTGAGTTGTTAAAAGGCTGGATTAAAAGTATGATAGTGGTTTGTGGTGGTCAAAATCAAAGTTGCATCTACTTAGAGTCCCCTAGTAGATAATACAAAAAGGGGAAGAAGATTTACAAAGGCGAATTGCAACTTATAAAACCTTGGTGGAATTGCATGGATTAAGGGGAAGTATGTTTCATTCATATATTAACTTCAGGGGAAGTTTGTGCTTATTTGGTTTTGTCATTATCAACTAGGGGAAGATTGTTGGGAAATATATTTTAAGTTGATAAGACAAAACAATGAATGAAAAGGAAACAAGAGGGATGATGTGCGCTAAAACACACATCATTTGTACCCCGAAAAATGCTAATTAACGGACTAAAACACTAAAATATGGATAAATATGTTGCAAATATATTTGTATTATGTTTTTATGTCTTACAAGTACAAAGGATTTAAAACGAAGCAAAAAAATAATAATTTTTGGGTGACTTTCGACAACGTTTTCACGTTTTTCGAGGTCAAGACAAAGTCGTTAATATTTCCCGAGCATGCCATTATTAAAAGCATGAGATTATGGTTCCGACGATGCTTTCATTTCTAATTAAGCCAGCCCGACACCATTTATATGGGTCGGACCGACCCATTATTATTATCAAGCAAGACTTTAGCCCATGATAAAAGTGGTTATAACAGCAAGCCCAGCAGCTAATAATTCCCTGCCCTCAAGGTCCGGCCCATGACTTTAAAGAAAATGAAGATTGATGCTAAGCCCGGCGAGTACCAAGCCCAATTCAAGCTTTGTCCAAATCTGTTACTTTGTGGCTTAACAAAGACGCAAGTTATAAGGAGGTAGATAGCAGCAGACAAAAGAAAAAAAGGAGAAAACAACGCATCATATCTTTTTTTTCTTTCTTTCTTTTTTTCGTGAGTAGATAGGATAGTAGATCTGGGGTTTTTCATTGAGTCTAGGAGGGTAGAATAGACGGAGATCTCGAGAAGAGCCGCACTTTAATTTGGGATGTAATTCTTTTACGTTTTTTTTAGTTTTCTATGATTCTGTATCAAACCTTTATTTCCTATATCTTAATGTTAAAATCTACATCATCTATTTACTTTATTTCTTAAATCTTAAATCTACCTACAAGCATTTAATAACAAATGTTTTTTTAATATCTGATTGTAGTTATGGTTTTTGCTCAAGATTCCAACGCCATTTTTTTCTCTATAATTGATTTCATTGATTGCAACAGTTATTTATATTTAAGATGTCATCTTATCTTTGATTAGGAAAATGTAGTTTGCAAGTTTTTTTTCTTTTCTTTTCTAAATCGATTAGGAAGCTAATAAGTTGTTGAAAAGTGGCTTTTTCGCCCTAGCTTATCCAATAAGCTCACAACTTGGTTTCACGATAGCTTATTTAGAATACCGTTTGCATATTGTTCTCTTCTTTTCTTCTTTTGTTTTCGAAAATTAAACAACCAAAAAATAGTTTTAGTTTAATTCGATTTTACTCTTAGCTTATTATGTCTTATTGCTAGCTTAACCCTTGTTTGTTCTATGGTTTGTTGAAATCGGTTCTACACATGAGGCGAGGAGCTTACGGGTTTGATAAACTAGTTTGATTACTTAGGTTTATAACTTGTATAGATTTTAGAAAGCTTATTAGTAATAAAGTTTATAACTTTATCTTCTAATTTGTTTAATAAAGTCTAAATAAGAAATAAACATTAAGAGTTTAATTAGTTTATTTAAATCGGGTGGTTATTTCATTTTTGTTGCTTCGATTCGGTTCTACTTTCTTTCCTTTTTCAATTCATTAGTGTAGACTTAGTATAGAATGTTTAGATTTGCTTATTTGATCATTATGTGTAGTGAGTAGTAAATAACTTGTGTTTGCTAAGTGATTAGTGATTTGGAATTTAAGTGCGGTTTTAAAAAGGTTTTAAAAAAATATATAGTCATTAGAATTTTCCAATTTACATAATTTGCATTTCGCGAATTAAAAATGCTTAAACATTTCAGATGAAATGTTTAAGTTGTCGAGGTTTATCAGAATGTATTTAATAGTAACAAGACTATTAAAATGAGAATAACACGCTTATGAGATTTGTCTCATCATTCCTAGACCTAGACTTAAAAAGGTTCATGTTTGAGTGGTTTGGTGAGGATGTCGGCGATGTTGTCTTCCGACGAAACTTTTTTGATGAAGATATTTCCTTTTGAACATTATCGCAAAGGAAATGACGACGAATTTTGATGAGTTTTCTATCCTAGGATCGATGGATAATATTCGATCCTCATTGTGTATGAGGTGAGCATGACGATAAACCATCGTGGCATTCCTAAGGAGATGAAAAGGACTAACGGAAGTGAAAGTACTTAGTCTTAAGTTGTAATATTAAAGAGGCTATAATCACTATGTAGAAACTCCATAAGACCTTTGTCATGCAAAGTTGATTAAGCTTTATTTTAGGAAGAGCATTTTTTAACTAATATGTTTTAAAAGGCTTGAAATGAATTTTTGGATATGACCTTTACCGATTTGTAATCGAAAGTTAAAGATACTTAGAATATTTTGACTGAAATATTTTATGTTGAAAAACTACTTATGGAGGAGTGTTACGATTGTACGTAACTTATCCTTATGAAGAGTGGATATATTTGGAAAGAAAGGCGAGATGAAAGATTAAAGGATGGTGTGGGCGAAAGACTTTAGGAGACTATAAGATCAATTTACGAACCTCTTTGATTTCTTTAGATTTGTGCCACGGATGCGAAGAAAAATAATCTAGTTGTAGAAAATACTATATCCCCTCCCTAATGCATAAGACATATAGATATATGCATATAAGTTTATCTAAGCATGCATCGACGCAATAATCAACGAGATTAATGTGTAAGACTCTATGACATTTAAATGTTAATTGTCATATAATATAGTGTAGGTGTACAATTAACATGTAAGTCATGTAAAATGACGCATACAAAACATGATAATTTTAAATGTAATCGTCATGTAAAACAAGTTAGCATTTAGCATTTAGGAGCATGTGTCATTTAGAGAAACTAAGAAATATTTTATCTAAATTGCTAGAAAAAGACAAATGCCTTTATAGTGGACATACATTTAATATCTAAGCAATTAAACATTAAGCGTCAAGATCATGAAGACATATAATAGCATTACATGAGAACAAGTAATCATCTTGAATTGTTAAAGTACATATGTGAGGTGCATTGTGTCTAGATTGACTAAGGAGCAGCCTAATTTCTACGTGCTTAGTATATAATCCTAATGAGATACAAAGTATATCGATGTAGACTATCATTATACATATTTAGGAAGACCCATTTAATCAAATTAGAGAATGAATATGAGACTATCACTAGTGGTGCTCAATTCAGGCTAAACACGACCATTTTACGGGTTATACACCGAACCCAACTTCACTCTTGGAAGCAATTCAACCATTAGGTCAAATTGAATTTCTAGTGCAATAGATTCTCTAGTAGTCATTCTCATGTTAGATAAAATAAAATTCTTATATTTGCCTAATAAAGTGTAGCAAGGATAAAATTTGTATTATCTTTTCATAGAGGACCTAACATGACTCAACTAATATACTTTAATTTCGGTTCGCATAATCCTAATCAAGATGTGTGGAATTCTAAGATAAGCGTAAGGCAGTTGTTTTAATTTTTGTCGATCTATAGTTGTTTGGTTTCAACAACAACGATTACATAATGCTTGATTTAATGAATGTCTTATATTTAATCATCTTAAATGTGTAGTTGTCACATGTGATATTTAATGTGTTTGTTTTTTCAAAAGCAAAGAGATGTGCTTATTTGTGACAATGACACAAATATGTTATATTGAGAGTGTTTTAAGAATTCTCTATTTTATGTCATGTGAAATGAATCCGCTATCGATATTCATTTATCTAATTGAGTTATGATTCTTTATGACATAAATAATTGAAAGAGACATATTTTAATTTTTTAAACAAATATGCTTTTCATAAAATTAATATTCTACAATGTAATATATCATATACAACATAAGTATTTGAATAAATGTATTTTTACTTGTTTATGCATTGACACATATTTGGATAGGTTATTTTTCAATTCTAATAACTTATATTTTTCAAATTATATGTATTGTATTTTCTTGTAACACAACCGTTTATGCTGCGAAGAAAATAAAATGCATAGGATATATATTATCCTTTATCAATCATTTAATACGATAAGTCCATAAAATCTTTAAACATAATGTTTCTCAAACACCATGTTATCCTTAGTGAATAAACAAGAATATTATTCTTATTTAAAATTTATTTATAACAGTGAATTTTACAGCTTTCAGTTGACTTTTACTGTTGTATGCGCAAACATATACATATTTTGCCTCGTTTGCTCGTGTTTGGTTTTTCAGAAATGATACATTTACCAATTGCATTGCAATATAAATTGCTTGAATATTTTGGACGAAACATCCAAGTCGTCAATCCTACTTCATTGTGTATTTTATGCATGTATAAAACATATTAGTCTAATATTTGGAACACAACTATTGGACATGTAGACTCAATATGACATCATCAACACAAGTGTGAGTTATGATCTAATGCATATTCTTTTCATCTAGAAAATGATGTAATTATTTTTATATCAATCAAGTGTGATTGAGTTATGTAGATCCAAGATGATATCTTTTGTTATATTTTGATATAATTTTGAAACTAAACAAAAAAGAATTTGATTTCATGTCGATACACGAAAACTTGTCAATTAAATTCAAAAAAGATATCAATCATAATTTGAATAATTAATTGATATATTCTTAAAATCTTTCTTGACCCTCACGAATACTCATTTAAAAGAAAATAAATAAATATTTAAATAGTGAGTTTCATTAATCCTAAGACTAGTAGTAAGTGTGAGGACATTTAAAATGATGACCTTAGTGAGTTATTATGTTTAATAAGGTTTACAAGATGTTGAAGTAACATTTGCAAACAAAATGATCTTTTCCTATATGCAATGCAAGAAAATTTTCGCAATCGTAATGCAAGAAATCTAGCATAAGTTCTAGTTAGGCATAATCCGGAAAACAAGTTACAAACGAATATTGTACATGGCACATGTGATTAGATATTTAATTAGCTCAATTGCAAATAGCAAGATCACTTAATAATTTCTATTAACAAAATTAAGACAGAAAGAAGTGCACATAATCATATAGCATAACACATAAATGTACTTGTACGTACGGTTTGTGTAATTAATACAAATATGTATACATAGCTCGGTTTTGTTTGAAAACAAATTAGTTTCCTCCCCATTTCAAAAACTAACCAATTTCAATATTTTTGAAAAGTTAATTTTACCATTTTTCAAAGATATACCAACTAGAAATGTCCGACTCGAAAGGAAAAGATAAAATACAAGTTTTACGCTAAACCGAGACTCAACGTTTTGGACAATAAGTAGTATTTTGCCTTTTTAACTTGTTTAAGTTTGCAATAAATACTTGAAGTATTTTTATATAAAAGTAGACTCAATTATTTTCAAAATGCGGGTGGCACGACTTCTACGGACTTACGGTTGATTTTATATAAATTTTCAAAGTTTCCGAAAAACTGCCGAATCAGACAGGTGGTCCCCTTAAATATAAGGGGGCCGACTAGGAATTAAGGGGACCGGTCATACACTTTAAGGGGGCCGGCCATCTGACACTCAAATTTTCCATTTTTTTTGTTCAAAATTGTTTACTGACTTTGCATAAAGGTGTACAACTTTCTAAATTTGATACCGAACATATAACACTTATTTTAAGCATCATTTTTACCTCGAGCTAGTATAATTAGTGTATTTAACAACAAAACTAGTACAAGTTAAGCAACAAAACACTTTTCATATTTAATCCCCGTTCATGGGTAATTTGATACATGGATCATACTTAATTTTTAAAACCATTTGTTTTGAAAATTAGAGCGATGTGACTCCTGATACCAATTGTGGAAATGTAAAAGGGTGGGGGGGGTGAGTGAATACGTTTCTGTTGGGATTCTTTATTTGATAAGACAAAGTGAATAAAAGAATGAAACAAAAGGACATAAATGCAAAGTTGGAATTCTTTAAAAGATGGAAGATTTTGAAGATACTAGAAGATCTCCTTATTCAGATAGAAGATTCAGAAGATTAAAAGTTAGGAAGATTTAGTTGTTTCCTAATACTTATCCTTTGTAAACCTAATATCTCTAGTATATAAAGAGATATAGGTCGTGTTATTTTTTGTGTGTTAAAATGTAAAACACCAGGAAAGTGTGTGTGTGTTCTAGGCATCAAGTTCTCTAAGGAGACGCCTAGGTTTAGTGTTTTAGCCTCAAGGATCTTTGATTCCTTATTATAGTTTAGATAACACGTTCTACCATTGATCAAGGTAGAATTGGGGCTTTTAGTAATCATGTATCATAGTGAAGATAATGATGAAAAACTTTGTTAGGGTAACATTGTTCTTGTGCTAATTCCGCTATGCATATGTTTATGTTTAATGTTCTTATTATCCTAGATAAAGTTCTAATCAAACTGAGCTACAACGATCTAAGGAGTTATTTAGAACTCCACAACAATGGTTGGAGATTTGGTAGATAAAGGTATAGCATCAATAGTTACATCATCTCCATCATCTGGAACTATTTCCAAACATTGCTTAAGCTCTTCAGACTCTTTGTCTTCTTCCAGTTTTTGCTTTTTAGAGCTTTCTTGTTCTAGAGCTTCTCCTGCTCTCTTTGAACTGCTTTCTTGTGCTATCTTTGCCATCACTTATGTTCTTGTCCCACTGCCTTCTGCTCTTACTTCACTACCTTTCATCAATTATGTATCCATATCTACAAATGTATTTACCCTTTTCATAGCTTTTTCAAATAACTTTTGAATATCATCAAAGCTTTTGTTCTTCAATTGATTATGCTTGTATCCATCTATGTTTTTCAGATAAGTAGACATTTTACTTCTCTTTTGAGCTTTAGTTGGTGGTCTATTCCTCTTTTCTTTTGCTCTCATTACTGCAAAGTTTTTCTTTCTTGCTTCTAGGAGTTGTATAAACAACTTGGATTTCTTTTCAATACTCAACTTTTCTTGATATTCTGCTTGCATTTGTTGAGCCATTTGATAATCAGCATCTATCATTGCTTGCACATTATCCCATTCTTCAGTTAAAGCAACATTGACTTCATCCTTTTCCCTTGCAAGTCTCTCCTCTTTATCAAATTCAGCTTTTAATCTTATAGCTTCTTGTTCATCAAAACTGACTTGATCTTTCTTCTTCATCTTCAAAGGTTCTTCTACCATGATTCCTTTACCCTTGTCCTGAACCTTAACCTGTGATGGTTGTTAAGAAGAAACTGTTGGTGTAGTTGCTTGCTCCTCTTCATGAATAGCAAGCCCTTTAGCCTTGGGTCTTGTGCTAGCAGTTGTTGTTGACCTTGCTCTGATTCTTGTATCATAACCTTGTCAGCCTTGGGTTTTGCACTTTTCAAAGCTGCAAGTGCTTGAGCTAAAGTAACTTCATCAATACTTAAGTTCACATCTTTAGAAGCAAATTCAGTTTCAACAACCACCTCATCACCTTCAAGATCATTTACCCCAAACATATCTTCATCTCTATGAACATTGACTAGGTAAATGTCTTCATTAGCATCAATATCATCAATCTTCCTCCCCTGTTTGGATGCATCCTCCTGATCACCCAAACTAGCTTCATTAGAGAAAACCATTCTTGCAGATCTACCAACCTTGTATAATCTTTTGAGCGTATGAGTTCTTGACCCTCATTTCTTCTCTAACTTCTTGACTCTCACTTTCAAACTTGTAATCTCCTGAGCTTGAGCTGTCTTTGTGTTCTCCAGGTCAAGCACTCTTTGTTGCAATTTGGTACAAAAATCCATCAATTCTTTAAGTTTCATACAATCCTCATCACTTTAAGGTGTGTTAACTCCTGCGAGCAGTGAATCATTAGATGTTTTAGATACTCTTTCAAACCTAGTTCGAGCAGAAATACCCCCCACGGTGTCTTGGCGCCTAAGACCACCACCTGAACTAGTTCCTGAGGAACTTGGTTCATTAGGTGTTGCCTTGGATTGGGTCTTATTGATGTTACCATTGTCCTACTCTGCTTCTAAGCTAGAAGCAGTAGTGGTAGCCCTCACCAAACTGTCATCCATCTCCTTATTGACAGCCTCATCTGCAACATTGTTTGTAGAACCACTAGGCTAAGGTACCTCGGTATTCTTTCTTGAAGGCTTCCTAGGTGTTTATTTCTTTTGTAGTTGAGATGATGATGGTTGAGTAATAGTGGGTGTGTGATGAGGATCAGTTGGCATTGTTGAACCTTCACCCATTTCCTCTTGAGCTTGTACTACCATTGTTTGGAATAATGATGTTTCCTTTCCAGAAAAGCCTTTTCCTACCCTTATCATGTTTCCAAAAATCTTCTTAGTGTGAGAAGGTGTGACATAAATCATGTTGTGAGTTGAAATCTCACCAACTTCTTGGTTCAAAAAGACTTGCACAAACCTTGGATACATCAAATATTTTTTTCACATTATCCAAGTTCTTCACCATACTTTCAAATATGTACTTTGAAAAGTTAAACTTTTGGTGTGTAGCTAAAAAATTATTGCAGAAGCCATAGTGCTACTAAATTCATTACATGCAGTAGTCTTAGCACTTAGGCATTGCAAAATAGTATGAATAAGGAATTTCCATTGGGAGGAGAAGAATGCTTTAGAGAAAGTTAACCTTTGTGAAATTTTCTCATATCTCATCCTTGTAAGTTCTTCAAAAATGGTAGCATTTGGCAAACAATCCATACCTTCAGCATCTTCTAATTGAAGATCTCTTCTTACAGTCGACTCAGTAATGATGATCTTCTTTTCATCCACTAGGGCTTGCAACTGTACTTCCCCATTGATAGTTTTTACCTTGGCAGTAGCCCGGAATTGTTTAATACACGAAGCATAGATAGTAGGATTGACGGTTAAAGCATACTTTATAGGGTTTGCAAATAGATTGTAACAGACTTAATACTGGTAGTATAACAGTTAAGTCTGGTAGTAATAGTTAGTTCTGTTAGTATTGAGTTAATACTGGCAGTACTAAGTTAAGTCTGGCAGTACTAAGTTAGTACTGGTAGAGTAGCAGTACTAGAGTTAGTACTGGTCATAGTTAGTTCTGTTTATAGTTAAGTCTGTTTATGTAACAGAATAGTAATAGTTATCTTAGAGATATCTTAGGAGATATCTTAGGAAAGGATATGTATTATCTTTTCACACGGTTGTAAAGCCCATTAGGGTTTCCTTGGTGTATAAAAGGAACCCTAAGGCACAATGTTATGTACGAGTAAGTGATTGAAATATCAATAGAAGCATAGAGCTTAATAGCAATTTAGTATTATCGTTTCTTCTTTATTCTTGTGTTAAGATTCCGCATTAACACTTGATATTCATAGTCAGTGTCTCTCATATAGTTGATTTGGATTTATCCAAGTTATCTATCGTCTTACAAAGGCTAGTCAGATCCTATACCAAGGACCTACAACTTATGTCTAATAGCATTAAGTTATGCCAGCAATATTAACTTATGCCTAGCAGCATTAACTTTGAGTCACCAGTATTAACTTTAATTCCATTCCAAACAGATTTTCCATCATCAAATTAACATTTTTGCTCACAAAAACTCTCTGTCTGATTTTTATTTCTCTCAATTCTTTTTGCTCACAATTCTCTCTGTCTGTTTTTGCTTTCTTTCAATTCTTTTTGCTCACTTTTCTCTCTTTCTGTTTTTACTTAGCTCTCTTTCTGTTTTTCAACTCACCACATCTCTCAATTCTTTTTCTCAACAAATCACTTAATTCTCACAGTATTAATTATACCAGCAGTATTAAGTATAACTAACAGCATTAACTTAGCAGTATTAAGTATAACTAGCAGCACTAATTATACTTAACATCAAAAACTTTTAATGATATGTATAACAGTACTAATTCATACAAAAACTCTACAAAATCATAAAGAGATAAAAGATTTTAGAGATTTAACATTCCAATACTAGCAATCAAATATTGAAACCTACTTACGTCAAAGGCTTTTGTAAGCAGATCTGCAACATTTTTGTCAGTATGGATTTTAACCATTTGACTTAATTTCTTATCATTGCAATCTCTAATAAAGTGATGTCTAATCTCTATATGTTTTGTTTTTGAATGAAAAACAGGATTTTTAATTATGAAAATAGTACTATTATTATCAATAAAGATCTTGGTATGCATAAAAATGTACCCATAATCAAGTAATTGATTTTGAATCCAAAGCACTTATCCACAGCAACTTGAAGCAGCCACATATTCAGCTTCTGTTGTGGAATTTGCAACCACAGTCTATTTTTTACACTGTCATGATATCAATCTACTTCCAAGAAATTGATAACCTCCTATTGTAGCCTTCCTATCCAAGCTTGCTCCAGCATGATCACTATCAGTGTATGCTACCAAATCAAAAGGAGAATCTTTTAGATACCAAATGCCCAATTTAGGTTGACCTTTTAAGTACCTAAAAATCCTTTTCACAGCATGAAGATGTGACACTTTTGGATTGACTTGGTATCTAGCACATGCACACACTGTAAACATAATATCAGGTCTTGAAGAAGTAAGATACATCAATGAACCAATCATTGACCTATACAAATGAACATCCACTTCTTCACTATCTTCATCCTTGAGCAAAGCCTTTTGAGTTTCCATAGGTGTGCTTGCTGTCTTGACATCAGTAAAACTAAATTTCTTCAAAATCTCAGTTACATACTTGTCTTGACTGATAAAAATCCCATCATCCTTCTGCTTTACTTGCAGTCCTAAGAAGAATGTGAGTTCACCCATAGAACTCATCTGAAACTTCTTATGCATTATCTTCTCAAACTTAATGCATAATAACTTCTTTGTAGAGCCAAAAATGATATCATCTACGTACACTTGAACTAACAAAATATTTCCTTTGTCCATTTTGATAAACAAAGTCTTGTCTATCTTTCCTCTCTGAAACCCATTATCCAACAAATAAATTGACAAGGTTTCATACCAAGCTTTGGGAGCTTGATGCAGTCCATAAAGTGTCTTTTCTACTTTGTATACTCTGTCAGTGAAGTCTGGATCTTCAAATCCTGATGGTTGACAAACATGGGCTTCCTCTTCAATCTTACTATAAAGAAAAGCACTCTTGACATCCATCTGGCACACCACAAAGTCTTTAAATGAGGCATAGGCTAAGAATAGCCTAATTGCTTCAATTCTGGTAATAGGAGTAAAGACTTCATCATAGTCAATCCCTTCTTCTTGTCTGTACCATTGAGCAACCAATCTTGCTTTATTTTTAATCACAATTCCTCTTTCATCCTTTTTATTCCTAAAAACCCATTTAGTCTCAATAGCCCTTTTTTCCATTTGGTAACTCCATTAAGGACCAAACTTCTTGTAACTTGAATTGTAGAAGCTCTTCCTGCATAGCCTCTATCCAGCTTGGATCCTTCAATGCATGAATTACCTTTTTGGGTTCTTCTTGTGATAAAAAACAAGCAAACAAGCAATTTTGAAAGTCTTTATGGTTTGTTCTTTGCTAAACTAAACTAAACAAACCATGTTCTTCCAAATTCTTTATCATTCTTCTTGTTTGAGGTGTTGAATTCAAGTCTTCAATAATTTGTTTTACTGGATGATCTTTATGTACACTTGTAGTTAGAATAGGACTGATAGGCATAAATGCATCCAAATTGTTCATGTCAGCCTCTGCACCAACATCTTCATCATCATCTGAATAGACAATATCTTCTAATTCAGGCATATTTGGATCATCTAGTAGTTCAATGCTTGTTTTTCTACCAACTATAACACCCCGTGTTTTAGGATCATGGAAGTCGACAATAAATTCACTACTTATTTTTAATATTGTACGCATTAGCTTTTAATCGTAAAAGTTAAATTAAATCGCGTAAGTTAAAAATTAGCGTTCAATGTAAACG